>JBBPCS010000729.1:1681831-1692040 GCA_037974645.1 Hollardia meadi
GTGTGTGTGTGTGTGTGTGTGTGTGTGTGTGTGTGTGTGTGTGTGTGTGTGTGGTACTGAAACGGAGAAATAAGAATGAAAAGAAACTCAAAATGATTCACAGTCATACAGCTCTTAATATCAAACACAAACTTAATTATATATGTTATCCAAATTGGTGGTAATATAACATTAACGGAGTAAATGGGAATTATCTAACACAAGTTTAAGAAGTCTCATACAGAAAAAAACTTATTCTGCTGTCATGTGGTGTTTGCTGCCCTCTACTGGGCTTAACATGCGACATGGGGTGTCTGGCTAAGTTTTGGCTGAGCTGAAGTCCCAGCTCTAATAGTGACGGTTTGCCACTGGTAAACATTATACATACTAAACATCAGCATGTTGACTGTAATTTTTGGTATGTTAGCATTTTGATGTTAGCATCTATCAAAAAGCAGCTGTGGAGATACTGCCGCTCAGAGCTAGCATGATTGTAGCCTCTTGTTTTCATCAATAAAATTATGGTAGCTTGGACCAAAGGTAGGCTACTCTTTACTTTCAAGCAAAAGCAGAAACATTTTAGAGTATATGAATCCAAAAAATTGGGATCTAAACAAAAAATAGACATGTTTGTGTGGAATGCTGTGCTGTCATTGCTGTCCTCTAGTTAAAAGATATGAAACATTTCTGTGTTAGTATCTCTAAAAAGACAAGACTTTTGTTCATATTTTGTGGAGTTGTTTACAATATCCCAAATGTTTCCAACAATGTTCAAACCCATAGAAATCTGTAATTTTAGTTGAGGTAGGGTGCGTTTCATTTGATCGCCTTTCGCTGTAACTTCCAGGAGAGAGTCAGAGAATGAGGAATGAAGTCGTCGAAAGTGACCAAACGTAACGTGAACAAAACAGAAACTACATACTGTGCATTTAGCTACTGCAAGATGGAGCAGACTACATCCTTTGTTGTTTAAATGGCTTTTAAAACACTTGAACCCTGCTTTAGATAGTGAACTAAACAACTAAACAACATTGCTGATTGCTGTCTTCTTTCATTTCCCAATTATACTGCAGATGAATCCAATGCAGCTTGGGAAAAACACATTCAGAAATATGTGAAAAGTTGTTAGCAAAGATGAATTATTTTGGGTTAAAAGTTGTATAAAAATGGAAGCATCCTTTTTAGCTTGCAGTATTTTTTAAAACTAATGTTATCATTTAAAACTAATGAACAGTTGTTTCTTTAAATGTTAAAACTCTATATTCAGTTTGGGTTTCTCCCTAAAAAACGCTGTGTTAATAGACGTCTCTGAGCAGACGCTATTGATGGAGATGTGAAAGGTGTTGACTTGATCTGTGAACTGTCTCTCATCTCTCTCCTCTGCACAAACCTGTCTGCCACATCTCAAAAACACATCTGGGGGAAAACTGCTGTTTTGTGTACGTGAGCGCGTGTGTGTGTGTGTGGCTTAAATGTTCTACCTTTCATTGACCTGAAGACGCAGAGTTTCTGTGCACTGGTAAAACCACATGTGGAGGTGGCAGCACAATTCATTCAATCTACTGCTCCTTTCTCCCCGCTTCCCATTTCTACTCTTTGATGGTGTGATATCACTTTACTGGGTCACCAGATTTCCCAGAGTCACAGAGGGGACATGTTGCTCACCTCTTGACTTTTTTTTTTTTACCTCTTGAACTGAGAGAAATTTCCCCTGATATAGGGTTAGACTGCCAGCTGTCACTCTCACCTCCCACTTATTGAAGACTGAAACCAAGAGCAGGAGGTGTGCAATTTAGTGAAAGTAAAAAAGGCACGTAACAGAGGAAAGCTGATAAGCATCAAGCTGTACTTGTAGAGCAGCTCATCTAACATTAATGGTAGAGTAATTGGTTTGTAACTGTAACACTTACTAGGCCATCAATAATGACCAGGGAGGCGAGTGTAGAATTACTTGGTTGGGATAAGGGGCCATTGTGCTGGAGCTGGAGCCACAGGATCAGCTGAATGGGCCTGCAGTTATGTCGGACAAATATTTATACAGTATCAAGTTACTTGAACATTTGAAGTAGAGGAGACAAGAATAGGCAGGGTGATTGAAAAGTCAGATACACGTACTACATTTCTACTTTATCTCAGGATCTATATTGGATCATTTACTGATCAAAGCTCAGGAAATATAATAATGAAATGGGCTCCGTACACTTAAGGGTATTTTGTTTTTTTTCAGATTCTGTGAGAGGTGTAATCCTGGAATGTTAAATGCACGTGGGAAATATTTAATTGTCTGACTTAAATTACATTTTTCAATTAAACATGCAAATGTTGCAGGGGTTGGCAAAATCTTCTACCATTATATATTTATATAATAAATATTTTCTTATTATTAATATATGGAGACAGAGCATCATTTCTGGAAATTAAATAGAAAAGCTGATAAAATAAATAAATAAAACTAGATGAACATGGATAGTTTTCCACAATACAGTAAATTGATACCTAAAAAACCAAGGTAAAAACCCAACCATAATAAGTTGGAGGCAGATGTCTTTGAATCCACAGAGTAACCGATAATGTACGCGAAGACAGGTAGTCTCTGCAACTGACAACAGAAAACACACTGCAGAATAGTTACTAAAGTTTGGTTGGGATTTGAAGCAGACATTGCTCTGGGACTAAAGCCTTACACCAGTCCTATCTATAAGTCAATCAATACAAATCCAATTAAAGCAACACTGTGCAACTATTTTGCCTTAAAATAACAGCTTCAAAATCATTTTGATGGTACGCTGACTTGTAACAGGGAGAATGGCACCTCCCTCATTGCCACAGCACGCCCGGATCGCCTGATATTGCATGTAACTTTGCTGGACCGTCCTCTCGCGAGAATGGAATGCTTTACAGCACCACGTCACACACTAACATCCACACCTTTCGGCTAGCTATAAAAAGAAGCTAGCTCACTATTCTCAGTATGTTCGTCATGGCAGAGGCGCCGAAGAGACCGAAGACGACGTTGTCGGAGAAGGCGTGGAAGAGAAAAAGAAAGAGTGATCGAGCAAGAGACCGGACAAGAGTAAATCTTGGACTGGCTTTTACTCGTTGGCGAGAGCTAAAAGACACAAAAGGATGCCAGATAGACGCTGAGCTTGCCTCCTTGTTGCTGGACTAGTAAGCAATAACTTATTACTGCTAGCTGGCTTGCTATGTGTTATTGCGCTTGCTTCTTGTTTACGTTTGTTTCGTGTATGTTTCTTTCTTTACGTAGGCTTCGTTGTCTTTGCCGTTTACGCAGGCTTCAGCTTGTCAACAAAAGCATGTGTACTGCTGTCCATGAGGGGAGCTCAAAGCGCGATTTGTATTTACGAGAGTGGTGTAAAAGGGAATAGGGGGACCCCAGTAGCAAAAAATACCCTGTTAGACAAAAGCCAACAAAGTAATTAGCTAGCAAAAACTCTTCAGTGATGCTATAGTTTTTTAATATCAACACGAGTGTTGTGCAACCTTCCAGTTTATCTGGTGCTGCTGCTTTACATTACAGGAATGTTAATGTTGCTTGATCGTTTGGATAGCGATGGAGTGAATGAAGGAGGAGACGGAAGGAAGAATTGCAGATGTGATGGTGTCAAAAGTAAAAAACTGATTCAAGAAGGAACATTCAACATTTAAAGAAAAGGTTTAAGGAGGAAAAAGAAACATGTAGCAGCCCAGGCGTCAGGTGATGGAGAGACATGAACAAACTCAAAGCAGGAAAACTGGTGAGGAAGTTACACCTGTATCTGGATGAATTATTTTTAAAGGCACAATCTGTTCTCCAAATGTAAACTCAAGGACACCCCCACTAACAAAAGTCATAGCACAGATTTAAACCTGCTTTAAAAGGACTTGGAAATCTTTTCATACTAACACTACACAACTACACACACAACTACTCTACTTTATTAATCTCCATGGGGAAATTAATCTTCTGCATTTTAACCCATCCACACACCCCTACACCAACACACAGCCATAATCTGGAGAGCTCTGAGGGCACAAATGGCAGGAGCTTGTGTCTGATCTTGCCAGCTGCCATTTTTGCCAGATTTGTGCCATCTGACCAGGGATTCAAACTTGCAACCTTCGGGCTACTAGACCTCTTTAACCTCTGGACTACCTATCACCCAAGTTGCCCACCTATTATCTCTCGCAGCCTACCCTAATATAGCAGGCTAAAACCGGCCCTGCTTCTACCCCAGTAACATAATTTGGAAAAATGCCAGAAAAAAATCCTCATACTATAGTCAACAATATGTCCTCATAGCTAAACGATATGTTCATTGCAAATGGCTTCTTAATCGACATATATGACCATTGCAGAGTATCAGTGTCACTTTGTCGTACCAGTCATGTGTCATGTTGTGAAACGGTTGCAGTTTGGTTAGGTTTAAGCACCAAATCTACATGGTTAGTGTGCAGATTAGAACTGTTTAGACTTCAGATTTCAAGAAGGAATGAAGAAAGTCTATACATTTCTGATTCAATGTGAGGTATTTTGCACAATCTGGTTTCTATGCAACCTTCTCCGAAAAGTTTTCTCAGTATTCAAGCACTTGGTTAAGCACTGGAGTCTAGATTCCTGTGTAGCCAGTATAAGAGTTCCTTTCTAAAGCAAACTGCATTGTTTGCCGCCAGGTATTGTTGAAGTGGCATTGAACCATTATGTTATGGAGTTGTTGTTTGCAGTATGTGTACCATATAGATCCTCACAAACCCATTTGTGAAGTAAATGCATTGTATCCTGGAAAAAACATGAGAAAGGGCCTAACTGTATTCCTTCTGTGATGAAATCAAAGCAAAACATATTTCTCTCAAAAACGTGAAAATCATGACAACACAGCGACTCGGTTTTTGAGGTCAGATTAAATTGCCATGTGACCCTAAACCCCCCCTGCTCACTGCCTGAACAGCCCTGTGAACCCCCCCTGAGAGCCACAGCTGTTGGGGACCTCTCTTTGAACTCACGGCAGGAGGTCTGCAGCACCTCCTGGCCCTGCGCTGTCCCTTCTCTCCAGCACTGCCTCAGACTTTGCACACTGTAACCATAGACTGACGTAGACTTTTAAGAGGGCTCAAACCTCCCACGGCAGCTACTCGGCTGGTAAACAGATCCATGCAGGCGGATCACCTGAGAGTGCCGGGGGTGAGATCTCCGGAGAGCTGCTCATGTGTCCTGCTGCCTGCTCCATTCACGGGGGATCACAAAGGAAAAAGGCTGTGAGGACCCATGAGACTGAACAGAAAATTGAAAGTAATAAAACTAGAAACTTTCAAGGTGACCCATTTATTAAAAGACTGCTTGGACTGCTTTATTTAGAAGAAGTGATCCTACATGGTGTATTCTCAATCAGCAGATGAAACAGGAATAAAGGCCTGAAGGATTTGTGGACAAGTTGCGAACTTTGCTGCACATAACTAGAGAATAGATTTATGTAAGTGTTGTCCCAAATAGCTTTAGGCCATTATCTATTCGTCTTCAGTTGAGATCTCTCATTAACAACTGGTGGTCAATATTGAAATATTCGAGAATAAGTATCTGGTGCAAAAGAGCAAAACTACTAATGTTGTGTATGCACTGACTTCAGCCAAGTAAAGAGAATAAAAACTGTCAAACATTAGATAAGATGCAGTGATATTGGTTGACGACTGTATTTTGTTTTGTGTATTTTCTTAATCTCTCCTCCTTTTTTGTCTGTTTTGTAAGAAAAGGGTCTCAATCATCAAGGACAAGCCGGGTGAAAGTAGCTAATATCTCACCAACTGGCCACACTCACTTTTAACTTAGAGAGAGATCATCTGTTTTTTTTAATCCTCAAATGATCATAGTTGCAAAATGTAGGGTCGTTTTACTCCTGTGTTGATTCAAAGAAACCTTTAACAGCATTTAAAAATGACAAAGGATAAGTAAGCACGTTTTCAAGTACATATAACTAAAATGCTCAATACCATACCATAAATGTTTAATTGCAGCCCGTTCTCTTGCCCAGCTCACACACACGACTTTCACCCAGGAGACCGGAGTTCGTGTCCGGGTTAAAACCAAGTGTCACCAGTCATTTCCTAAACCTAACCAAGTAGGTTTTGTGCCTAAACTTAACCAAACGTCACTGATCTTTTCCTAAACCTAACAACATGGTTTTTGAGCCTAAAGTTAACCAAATGTCACCGATGTTTTGTGCCTAAACTCAACCAAAGTAACGTAGGGCGCGAACATTTGTGCATCGGCTAAAGACGCTAAAGGGAAGGCTTACTGCTTTGGCAACGGACGCCAGAGGGCCCGTTTTGCATCAGGGAAGGCTTAGTGCATCGACCGGTGATGCCAAAGGCTACCTTGCGCGTCTGGATAAGATGCGAAGGGTGCATGACAAAACGTTGGTATGTGACAAGCTGGGATGAGAATGGGTTGTTGTTATTTGACGATTGAGCAAAACCTTGGATGATGTAGAGTGTCAGTTTAGAGCGCTGAATGTAGTGAAAGATGGCTTGTACTGTATATGTATTATACTATATTATATGGCCACTCCTGAACTCTGTTCATACAGCAAGACTGTGTATCTTTCATAGTGTAGTAAAGGGATCACTTTATGGCCACAAAGGATAGGACACATGATTACAATGACCTCACTCAACATATTGTGTGGCAAGTTTTCTGTTAAGGCAGACTTTAAACCAGTCAGTCTATTAATAACCTCAGTCAATCAATTAGGAATGATTGCAGGTTCTGTGCTTTGGATTTTGGTGGTGGAGTTACATGGATTCTGCCTTTAAGCCAAGTGTCAAATGAAATAAATAATAAATAAATACTGAAATAGAGAGAGAGAAAAAAAATCCTTCTTCCCTTGTCATGCTGCCACACGTTATCCCCTTAGAAGATTCTCCACCTTGCTATGCTCTGAATTTCCAACATTCCTCTCTTATATATTAAATCAAATAAAGATTGGATCAGTGGTGTAGTGGCAGCTGGGGCATGCCATGTGGGACTTGCAGTCATTAATAAGCAGTGACTAATTGCTATATGGTTCGGTGGGAATACAGTGAATCTCTATGGGACTTATTCAATGCTAAGTTTCCCCCTTCAAACAAGCCTTGTGCCCCACTCGTTCTCTCTCTCGTCAAGGTTTTAAAGCTCTCCACCCTTACCCAGATGAGAGAGCGAGATAAATTAGGAAAACCTGTTGCCGACCCTCTGGGTTTTCTCATTAAAAGATATGCATCATCCCTGTTTAGGTGTATAATATTGCATTTCCACAGAAAGCTAACTGTCACTGGGGGGGGGGGGAAAGAAACGCTGGTTCTGCAGAAAATCTATTTAACCAAACAATGTGTCAAATACTGGGTCAAAGACTGCCAGGACAAAGTCTATGTTAATGACCCTGTCTCTGTCTATAGTTGCACAGGGATGTAGAATTTATTTTAGCCCTTTTTGAAAACAGTGACCATGGTTGCCAGCTGGCTAAAAGTAGCATTTAAGAAAGCAAGGACACAATCTAATTTTCTAAAATGCATTATTTATCACTATTCCAATAAAAATACGAAAAGACAGACGCTATAAATCAGCTAATAAACATCCCCCTCATCAAGGTGATAGACAGAATTTAAGGCCTGTCCTTCACTTCTCCTCACATCCATTATGGCTATTGATCGCTGTCAGTTTGGAATGATATTCTTTTCTTCTCTGCTCGACTTGCCACGGCTGCTCATAATCACTTACAGCACGAGCAGGAGTCTTCTAGCCTTGAGGTGGTAGTTTCAGCAGTGCTAGATACAATATGTTTTGTCTTAGCTGTGATGGCTTTCCATGGATCAATAATGCCTTATCAACAACTATCACTTTGCTGGAGTGAGCATTGAAAACAGTGTTTCGTTTTGTTTATTCTAAGACTAACCTTATTTTGTTGTGTTCAAAAGCCGACTTTCTGAGGTTCTTGTACTTTGAATGGCTGCCGAATGTGAAGTTGCACAATTAATGCTTTTTTTATGTTGATAATTTCTATTTCTATTATTTTGTATTTATCTTGCCTTAATCCTTATTGTATTTTTAGTACTTCCTTTGACCATATCCACCAATACAGCAAATTCCTTGTATGTGAAGACGTTCTTGGCAATACAACTATTTCTATTCCATTGTATTCTAATTTATGGTTAAGGAAGGATTAAGTTTGTCCAGTTTGCTGTGAAAATATGATTTATTTACTGACATATTGTAAACTAAACAATAAGACTAACCAACTAACTGAAAAAAGAATCCATAGATACATCAATAATGAAAACCTTGATTATGTTATATAAAATGATGAGACCGACAGCACAAAGCAAGTAATTTCCCACACAACAGGGATGATACGTAAAAGGCTTTGCTGACCTTGATGATGTCTTTTACCATTTCTTCCTTCGTTAACCTAAACCAGCACATTTTTCTCATCAAGGACTTCACTGAAGTCACGACTGACCGTGAATAGTAGAGTATGCACATATTCTCTTCAAAAAAACAAAAACAAAAAACCTGCAAAACTAGAGAAAACAGATGATCTGCATGCTGCTCTGGATAATTATTACACAATTTCATGTTTTAGGTAATATCTTACATTATATCTTAACATTCACTGCCACTAGATATCACTCTAGAGCACCAGCATCTCGGACTAAAACAAATGTGCATATTGTTCCATCAATGAAGTTGGAAAAAGAGAAAGCGGCATCTGAAATCACACTGCTCACAAAACTCAGATCAAACTGTTGCTAATATATGAATCAAGATTCCCTTTTCTCACCTCAAATGTTTTGAACCTGTAATATGTCATCTTTCTAAATCTTTCTCATATGTAATATGAGAAAGTTTCTTGCCAGGCCAGCATGTTGAACAAAAGGCACAGGGCGGACTCACATGCACTAACACGCACACGTGGCCAGCCTGGCTACCAAAACAAACAGAGAAACTCAGATTACAACAAACACAGATGCAGCGTGACATCATTCTCTGTTTAGAACGCCATTACTCCACTATATCTTCATGTGGCAAGTAGCTGTCTACTGCTATGTTAATGTTCAAAATCTCATATATTTAACCTATATTTCAACTGATTTCTTAGAACTTAAATTAGTTTGAAACAAATTCAATTGTCTAAGATTTCAATTAAGATTTTAGTAATGATTCAGAAATAAAATAAAAAGAGTGCCCTGCACTCACATGATAGGTTCAAATAGAACCTATCATTTAGAAAACCCAGCAACATTTGTCTTTAAACAAATAAGTACAAATTTCCTGTGAGATCAGGTTGGTGTGGGAGAACGGGGGGAGGGAGTTACGGAGACTAAGGCTGCAAGGCAGCAATCACACAAAACACATTTGGAGGTCATTACAGAGCCAGTCATGCTGAGTGACTCCTACAGGCTAAAACACTGCTTACACTGTTTAAAGTGGATTTGATGAAAGCTTTCATTCAGTCCAGCTCATTAGTTTGAGCCGGGGATAGTACACATTCTGAGATTACTCACTCTGGGCCCGCCCTGGGCGGCCAATGCCTGGAGTTTTGCTTTTAATTTATTTCTACATAAATCACTGAGTAGAAGCATAAAACAGAGCAACAAATATTTCCAGAAAGCAAAGCACATGTCCACAACATCAGTCCTCTGTTTGAGAAATAATTGACATGATTTGAAAATATGTGGCCTATACTCTGAAAACACTTTATATATATTTTCCATTTTTCTACTTTCTATTGTGAAAAGCACTGTGGTCCATAATGAACCCAGATGGAGATATCATATGATCTGATATACTTTTTAAGGAGCAAAAGGAGAAAAGTAAGGATAAGAGTTACAAGAAATGAGAGATTTGGTATGAAAGGGGCATCCTCAAAATGCTCAGTCCTTCACAAGCAAGGATGGGGAGAGATTCATTACTTTGTGAAAAACTGCGTGATAGTATAAGAACAACATTTCTCAACACGCAATTGCAAGGACTTTCGGGATTTAGGGATATCAGCAAAAGATTCAAAAAATCCAGAGAAATCTCTGCATGTAAGGGGTAAGGACGAAAACCAACATTGAATGCTCATGACTTTCGATCCCTCAGGCAGCACTGCATTAAAAACCTACATGATTCTATGAAGGATATTATTACATGGGCTCTGGAACACTTTGGAAAACCATTGTCAGGAAACACAGTTTGTTGCTGCATCTACAAATGCAAGT
>JBBPCS010000729.1:1709221-1729242 GCA_037974645.1 Hollardia meadi
CTAGGACGGCGCAGAGTGACTGGTTTTAATTAAAAGGCTTCAGCTGTAACTAGGCTCTGGCTCCTGGCTATATTGTGGAGAGAAAAGTGAAGGGTTTGTGACGCAAGCTGTGCACAATGAAAGAGCCAACTGTGAGAGTGTTGAGGGGCATGAATTCACATGTGCTCTCTTTCTTAGGCGCACATTCATATATCATACACACAGGCCTGCGTACAAGGAGATTACACTCTGCATCACGCATGTATATACTCGTCTTTGAGCATACACACAAACACACAGTGAAACCCAGTTGTGCTCTCTGAGGAGGTGAAGCTTCTATCTCCACAATGTCTGAGCAAGAAAAGCGACTTTGTTTTTAGCTTGACAACCGTGCATTTTTGAGTTTAACCGGGCTTGAAGGTTTGCACATTAACGTGGCATTTATGGGGTAGCACAGAGTTTCACACACACACAAACGCAGGGTACAGAAATATAACTGTAACCTATAAAATCTATACTTTTCGCCAATGAGAGGCTTGGCCGGAATCTGTTTGACAGACAGTTAACTTGGCTTGAGAGGATACCGCTTTATGAATGGAAATACTCCTCTGCGTCATAACATTTACCTCAAGTCATCATCAGGGAGACGGAGGCACAATGGCTGGCAGTGTGTTTTCGCTCTAAGCGCCGTTCCTCACTCTGTTATTAAACATCATTAGAACGGCAAATATGACAGATGATGAGGAAGACAGCACAGCAAAGCCCAGCCGAGAAGAGGCCTTAAAAAAAAAAAAAAAAATCTCATCTCATTTTTGCCCACTCCATGAAGCCAATTTCTGCAGCGGTATTAAGCTGTCAGTCGTAAGCGTGGCGCCATGGTCGGGCTCCAAAATATGGTGCAGGGGAGGGGGGGAAACTGAGGGTGGGGGTGTGTACAGACTGTGGGTGAGTGTGTTACAGTAAGCCCACTGCTGCTCACATTATGCCTTGGTGGGAATGGAAACATTACCATTTTACAATAAGTCAGTCATCATTTTTACAACACTCTTCAATTGATACTTTTCCCACATGTCCCACACGAGATTTATACGACTGCTGCAAGTCTCCCCAAAATCCTCTGTGGAGAGAGGAGCTGCAGCGCATCACCTCACTCCTCTCTCCCTCTTATATAAATAAAAAACAAACAAACATTAATAACACCCCATTTTACCATTCCTCTTCCTTTCTTTCTTCTTTCTTCGTCTCTTACCCATTCCTCCTTTTCTCACAATCTTTCAGCAACTTTCTCTCCTCCCTCCAGCTCCCTGTTAATATTCTGTGGTGTTGATTGGGGAAGCCTATCACCAGGCCAGATGCAGATGCAGGAGACAAGAAACTGTCTCCAATTCATAGCTGTATGTTCACACAGCAGTTTCATGAAAGGCTGACTTGTGACTCCAAAAGAATAAAGGATTGCATTTCTCCATTAAAATATAATTGATCTTATTCATTTGATCTTATCATGTTTTGGTGACAATAATGAAAGACATTACACTTCCAAAATACACGAATAAACACAATTAAATGCTGCTCTGAATAACAGAGAGGCAGAAATTGTAAACAAGTCCTCCAAACAAAATGAGGAAAAATAAGTTATTTGTCAGTGCCTTCCCAATCACATTGGTCACAGGCACGGCTATCATTTAGGCACATAAACCTGGTTAAGGTTCACGGTCATGGTTTCAAGAAGCCGTCATTGCTTTAATCATGTTGTGCTACTTCGCCTTTTGCTTGTGACAGACAGGAGTTGCAACATGCGAGACAACAAGAGGTCACTTATCAACAAGCTGTAAACATCAGTTCGTCAGTTGTTTGAATATAAGCGTCATCACTGCTGTCAGTTTTCTGGTAAGGATCTCTAAATGTTCACTCTTTATGCTCCTGCCTGGTGTACTGACTTTGCATTGTAGTAATTTACCAACATAGCTCTGATTACTCTGAATGACTAATTCAGGTCCCACATGTGGCATGATATGTGTTTAAACTTATCCTTCTGAAAAGAGAAGTTATGCTTTTTTTTAAAAAAATAAAAAAAAATAAAAATTGGTAAAGAGTGCCACCTTGTGGTCATGTTTATTAAGCACATGGCTTGAACCAAAGTACAGTTTTCTGTAGAAAGTGTGTAATTTACATGACAAACATGCAGTGAGCAATTGGCCGCTGTTTTCCTGGACATATTTAATATTTCCCTAAAGAACTCAACTGTCCCCACCTGCTTCAAAAATACCACTATAAAATAAATAAAGTGAACTGCCTTAATGACTATACAGCGATACAGTTTGCGTACCGCCACAATAGATCCACAGAGGATGATATATCATACACACTTCACACCACTCTGGCCCACCTGTACAATAAAAAACTGCTATGCCAGGCTGTTGTGGATTACAGCTCGTTATTTAACACTGTCATCCCATCCAAGCTGATCCAAAAAAATTCTAGATCTGGGACTCGGTGCCAATCTGTGTAACTGGAACCTGGATTTCCTCACCAACAAATTGCAAATTGGGAGACCTATTTCCTCCACCCTGATCCTCAACACCGGTACTCCACAAGGTAGTGTTCTGAGCCCGCTGCTGTACTCCTTGTTCACGCATGAACGTGTGGCCAGATACAACACCATCATTAAGTTTGCTGATGACACCACCATTGTGGGCCTGATCACCAACAATGATGAGACCTGGCTCCTGGCAGAGTGGGGTCAGGACAACAACCTGTCTCTTAATATCAGTAAATCTAAGGAGCTGACTATTGACTTCAGGAAACAGGATGCGGTCCACGCCCCCATCTACATCTGTGGGGACGCTGTTGAGAGTGTCAGCAGCTTCAAATACCTTGGGGTCACTCTCAGTGATAACCTCAAGTGGTAAGGGCACACAGCAGCTGTCATCAAAAAGGCCCACCAACGCCTTCACTTCCTCGGAAGCCTGAGGAAGGCCCGGATGTCAACTACAGTCCTCACCAGTTTCTACAGGCGTGTACAGTCCATCCTCACAGGGTGTATCACATCCTGGTATGGCAGCTGGACATTACAGGACAAGAAAGCCCTACAAAGGGTAGTTAAAACGGCCCAAAGGATTACTGGCACACAGCTCCCAGCAATCCAGGACATTTATACCACACGCTGCCTCAGTAAGACAAAGCGCATCATGGAAGACTCTAGTCATCCTGCACTGGCACTTTTCTCCATTCTGCCCTCTGGTAAACGGCTCGGGGCTATCTGTACACGCACATCGGGGTACAAGGACAGCTTCTACCCCAATGCTGTAAGACTGTATAACACACAACACAGACTACAGACTGTTTAACACTCACTACTGTGCAATATAGCCATCTTGTACTGATCTTTTCCATGCTCATCACCTTGTCACTTTAATTGGCACTAGTATTTCTGTAAAATTGCCCCAGTATTCTCCGTATTGCAATTTCCTATACTCATCCCACTGTGACGCTTATATTTTTAGATTTCTTATTATATTGCTAATTTTATATTGTACTTGTATTGTTTTTAAAATTTGTTACACTGCTATTCAGTATTTATTGCCCATGGGGACTCTCCGAGTGCCCTTCTAGTTTGTAATGTTTCACTGCCCTAATGTTTATTGTCTAGTCTGAGGAAGCATTCAAGTAAGAATTTCATTGTACCTTGTACACTGTACTTGCACATATGACAATAAAACTTTGAATTGAATTGATACAGCAACCAAAATATAGACAACATATATTTAGAAGCACCTACCTTACAGAGCTACATTCCGTGGTGGAGGACGTACACAGATGCTTTACTTAAGTACGGAAACCACACTGTAAAAATACAAGTAAAAATCTTGCACTGCAATTGTTAATTAAGTAAAAGTATCTACTTATATTCATTAAAATAACTCAAAAAGTTAAGCAGAAAGTGCAGAAAATATCCCCTGTGACTGTTATACTATTATATATAATATCAGTGTATTATAATTACTCGCACATTCATGTTAAAGCAGGATGTCACTCCTGTAGTTGGTTAAGGTGAAGCTAATTTTAAACTATTTTGTGTAGGACTGCAACTGCAACTAATGACTATTTTCACTATCGATGAATCTGCTGAAAAATATTAGCATAATTACCCAGAGTCCAAAGTGGCATCTTTACAATAATTGTTTTGTCCAACCAACCAGTACAAAATCTCAAAATTATTACATGTTTATTTGAGAGAAAAATTTAAAAAAGAAAAGCAGAAATTCCTCACATTTATAAATCTGGAACTATGAAATGTTTTAAATGAATAATGATTGAAACAATTCTGAAAATAATTGCCAGTTAATTTTGTGTAAATCAACAACTTAATTAGTCAAATAATCAAACTTAGTCAAATAATTGTTTCAGCTATACTTGTAAATACTGTTGGGTAATTTAACATCATTTTATTTTTATTTATTTTTATTTTTTTCCTTCCCTTTATTAATTCAATTTGCGCATTTAGAGACAAGGTATCACCACTCCAAAACCAAAACCAAGACAATGTGTAAGAAGACATCATTTTATAAGCTGTTTGCATGTTTTCTACACATTCTTACTCTGTATAAAAAGCTGTCAGACAAATGCATTGAAATAACAAAAAGGCCATTACATCTATAAGCATTTGTGTGTGAGACATACATGAAATTATATATGTAGTTTACATATTTTGTCATATATCAGATTTATGTATACTGGGCTATTCAGAGGTTGCTTGCAGGCCATATGTGGCCCACGGGCCACTAACTGAATAGGCCTGGGCTACAAGAACACGTTCACACCCACAACTGTCCAATAGAGCAGCTCCACTGGAGCAGCCTTACTTCCATCCACTTGGGAGGATATTACAGTCTTTGCTCCAGTTGTCAATGAGAGGGACTGAAGGCCTGAAGTCTGATGATACACTTGCATCCTCTTATGGGCGAAGCCTGCATTACATTGCTTTTATTCTCTATCGCAGTGAAAGCATTACACATGGAATGTTCAAATGCAGTCAGGTCAAATGTTTACTATTTGTTCAACATGCAATGCCTGCATGAGCAGACAGAAGTAGAAATAGAATTACATTTATTAAGTAAATAGACCGAGTATGTAAAGTGTAAGCTAAATGATAAGCTAAAGAGTTGCTTGAGTTTGCTTCCTCTGCCTTCCATTGACCCTTCGCTTGACTGCTGGCAGCCTGCCTCAGCTTTCAGCTCTGCATCTCCTTGCTGCTTGTGTACCAGCTACAAGTCTCTGGTCACATTCGAGTCTGTGACCGTCTGTGCATGCAGTTCTGTGGTTAGCATCTTGCTAAACCTCAATTCTCGTGAACTGCTTCAACCTGCCTTCGTTTTTTTGCGCGTGGTCTCTACGTTCTTCAAGTGTCACACATTTACATGCAAATTCACCGATCTGAATGTCTAATCGTATATAATATCGTAATAACTATAATAACTGCAATTCATAATTATTACAGATTATTGATTTGAGCTAGAATAAAATTGGGTTTTTTGAGGCAAACACAATACTAATATTTAAAAGTAAAAAAAAAAATAAATCTGATGATATAGATTAATTATTTGCATTATTTACATATTATTCATGACATTGACACATACAATAACCATCACTGTATTTTCCTTTAATAGAAATTAATTTGCCATTTTACTACAAACCTGATTTTTAGCTGTGACCAACAGAAATAAGCCACTTAAGTATGAATGCTGCAAACGTACCATTAGGGGACACAGCCATAATGACAGACATGTGTATGGGATGATACATGTTATATCAGTAGCTGAATCAATCAGCAGTTCTGTGATTCCTCTGCGCGCACAATACTCTACTCTTTTTTCGATACAATTTTAAAATATAATTTTTTTCATTTGTATTTAAATAAACATCAGCGGTTTTGGTTCTTGCTGTGTAACAGAACATAAACATTAAAATCTGTAATGACGAGTGTGAATCCAAAGTGATTTAATGGGATGGTGTATGAATAGCATGCCACTTTTAAGGTCATTTCCCGTGTCATTTCATGCTTTTTAAGCTTTTTAATGTCATTTAACACTGTCTGCATTCTATGAGTTTCAGACATGCAGAAAAAAACTTTCATCATGTGACCTTTGTTGTATTAGTCACATGACCTACAGTCACAGTTTGGTTACGTCAATGCATTAAAACTACTTGGTTAAGTTTAGGCAGCAACACTACTTGGTTTTTTTAAAAAAAGATCATGGTTTGGGTTAAAAGAAGTTTTTAAAAATGCAGCAAAAATGCCCTCTTGGATGCTTCTATGGTAGATAAACATGATATAGTGCCTTATAGAGTGCCTCTCCAGCAGACAAAAGATGATAAAGTGCCCCATAGGATGCCCTTACAGTGGAGAAAATGTTTAGCAGTGTTACATTGGCTGCCCTTACAAGCTAAAAAAATAGATAGCTGGCCTCCATGCGCCTCTAAATGATTAAATTGTTAATAGTTCCCTGTCTGTTTCGAATACAGATAATAAAGCAACTTCAATCTAAGCCAGGCCTTGTAACTGTTTCACCATAAAGGCATCATGACTTTCTCCACCGCATGCAGCTCATATCCTTTTTATTTTTTTCGCCCCTGCCCCTCATCAACATCCTGAGTCCATCACTAACCTGCAGGATAATCGGTCATGTGGCAAGAGAAATGACTTCAATCACTAAACTCAAAAGGATAATTAGAGTAGCAATTCAGTATTCAAGTATTCATTATCTGGTTTTCAAACATTGGAAGCACTCATTAATATTTTAAAGCATTCATAGAAACTCATACTGTACATAATAATGCATGTTCTCTCCTGAACACTCATGAATACAAATTGATATTGTAACCACACATTACTGGCATCATAATGGTTGAGAAGAAATCACAGGAGGAACCCCAGGCACATCTGCATTTACTGAAAAATGCATGTTGGGTAATTGGGTCGGATTGCATAGTGCTTAACTGCTTAACTGCATAAATATCTAAGTGTAAATGCTGCTAGAATGCATTGAAAATTAAATCCCCCGAAACACTGAAAATCACAAACCTGACACAGGAAATGATTGCGCAAACCACGTAATAATTCAAATTTACAGTAGGACTGCTGAAATAGGAACATAGCAAGGCTTTTGGCTAATGTTTGTCTTTTTTGTCAATGTTTCAAACCCGCAATGTGAAAGAAAATCACTCAGTGATCCCTGCACCTTTTTTTTTTTTTTTTGCCTCTTTTAACTCATTGTTTTGGTTTATGACACATTTAATACACGATTCAGTCCCATGCATTAGCCCTAAAATGACATATTATAAGTACCTATTCTGACCCAAACCACCGTCTTTGCCTAAGCCTTATTAAATAATTTTTGTGCCTAAACTTAACCAAACCTTAACATTGCCACTTCATAAATAAGACTTTCAACAGTGATTTCTAACAGTTTGGGGAGGCACGGCTAAATGATGTCCTCCAGGGATATTGTCCATACATGTGCAGTGCGTTTCGGATGTAAAAAAAAAAAGAAAGAAAGAAAGAAAGAAAGAAAGAAATTGGATTAAATTAAAATGTTACGTGTAAAATTTGCAACAAAAAATCAAGCATAGTTCTGGCAGGCCATCGAAGTCAAGCTCAGCTCACAATCTCTAAATCAGGTGATCTGAAAGCCAGCCCACGTCAGCTGATGGCTCAGCCAATTCTCTTCTATGCATTCAATTGGCAAATCTCATACAGGGTGTGCTATTTAAGCTGCTTTGACCTGCCTACTCTTCCTGCTTCCTCTGAAAGCCGCTTTGCAACCCACCTCCACCACAGCTCCTCCTTTTTATGTTGTGTCTGACTTAATCAATGTCATTACTGTTGTCATTGATGCCTGCTCTGTTCTGTACCTGGGGGTGTTTGCTGCTCAACTTCCCTGCCTTAGCCTTCCACGTAGGCACGTGGAAGGGCAGGGAGTTCCCAGAACAGAGCCATACCGCCAAATATAAATTAATGCAAATGGGAATCTAGGTTTCTTTGAGTGGTCCTGACAGAAATAACATTTCTGATTTAAATTTTTTTTTTTTTTTTTTAGGTTTTTTGAATAGCTAATGACAATCAAATTATCTGTTCGGGTGCATGGAAATAACATGTTTTGCGACTCTTTGCATTTCTGACAAAAATGAATATAGTAGTCCATTCTATTTCCCACCTGACAGAATGAGGTATGTTATAACCTGGTTCATAGAGGTAGTAATCCATTCTGATAGATATTTCCTACCTGAGAAAATGACCTACCCTACTTTTAATCCCACTTATGGGGCTTGAATGTCTGCTTCTCACACATATCTGACCTGAGCTACGTTTTTTTTTTGCTACGATGGGTCATTATGAGCGAAAAGCTTTGTTCATCAGACCTGTCTTACAGGATGAGCAACGGGTAGTTTTGTTGTTTAATTTGTAGGACTTGTTGGTCCTCAATCATGTTTCTAGTAGTAGCTATTTTCAGGAAGCTCTGATACCGCACGCCACCTGCCCAGCACCAAATGGCAGACAGACAAAGATTGTGACTGGCTGGTGAATTAAGAAGAACATACAGCTAAGTGTCCAGGTTCTTTTTTTTAAGGATTAGAGTGAATACTTGCCTTACATTCATCAGGCTGCCAAACATCAAATGATAATGTTGCTCTGGCTCTGCTTGGTCTGGTAAAATTATTATTCTGAAATTATTGTTGGCTAATTTAGAAATAACATTTTTAAAGGCAACAACATGTCAGGGTGTTGGTCATCTTCTTTTTCTACTGAATGACCAAAAAATTAAAAAATTAATTTTTATGTTTCCTTCGAAAATGTTGGTACTAGTTGCCACTAATAACATGGAATGAATGTATTTCTGTGCCCTCGTCTAACAACTCTATAAGGGCATCAACAGTGAATATTTGAAGATTTCTTTAACATTGCAAAAACAACATTTTAATGCCACATATAAATCATAGCATCACAATAGATATGAGGTGCATGTCAATATCTATAATCCTGAGAGAAATATAAATGTTTTTAGGAAATAATGTAGCCCCACTATCGACACCACAGCTTCACCACCCCTCTTCAAATATGATGACGTCACAATGTGTCCAAATCGCCAAAGACTCACATTTCTCATCTTCATTATGCACATGGCAATACGAAATATTATTCCTTCACTCAGAATGAAGTCTCTCCTGATTAAAAAGTCAGTCACAAGAGGCACCTTGACTTCTCAATTAAATGGCTAAAATCATATATTTGTGTGTGTGTGTGTTTTTGTGCCAAGGAAGTGTCAACACTCGTGCAGGCTGAAGACAAGAGAACATTTTTAATAAAAGAGACACAGAGGGAAGAAATATCAGGGTCATTGTGTCGGCGTATTGTGCTGATTGACCTCAGAGCTTCAAACAACAACAACAACAGCAACTGCAGTCGATCGTTGTGATAAAAGATGAACAGCACAGTGAAAATTTCTGTATCACAGTAATGCCTCAAATACTCTTGCACAAACGTTTCTTTAGGGAACACAACAACTGTCTGAGAAGGAAATATCTTAAAATTCAACTTGACATGCTTTGAGATATAGAGGATGTCTGAGTATTTGACATTTGTTCACGGTGCCCACTATTCTGGAGGATTGATTGCAATATTGATTGGCAGGCACTGTGAAATAATCTCGTTGCGCAAATGGCAAAACCGGCTAATTGATTATGCACCTGAAACCTCATTTATCTGCAATAAACAATACAAATATCGATTGATGCTTCTTGGTTTGATGTCAATGTGTTCTCCATCATCCCACGGTGCCATGGCGAGCCAGAGGCAGCACTTACTCCATCTATTCTACTCCGCCTGGCACAAATGGATGTTGACATCAAGCTTCAGCTGTTTGATGATGGCATAAAATTACAATAGAAATCAGAGGACAGACACGGACAGTCGTGACTAAATTAGGCCTGTCTTAAGTAATGTTTTCTGCTGGTTGTCTTCAGAAATAGATCATGACAAATGTAATCATATAAAACTACAGGTTCTGAATTTTTTTGCCTCTGGTCAAACAAAGAGGGTGAACGACAATAAAAAGAAAAAGAAGAAAACTGAGAGGCTGGTACTAAACAGAAATTAACTGGTTAATTGAATCTGCATCCGCAGCAGATGGCAATGTTGCTCTGTCTGTGCTGCAGCAGTGCATGACAGTGAGAGAGAGGTGAAGTCCCGGCAGGCAGTAGATGGCAGTCTAGTTTCATTACACTGTTGGCTGCCCGATTTTTGCAGACACTCAGGGGAATAGAAGGACTCCATAGCCAGACACATGGGAAGACAATAGCAACAAGAAAATTATGTGACAACCGGAGATGGCAGTCTTGCCACAGCGACGGCTCACACTGGGTTGAAAGAGAGAGGCATGGAAAGAATGGGGTGTCAGAGGGATGAAATGGGAATAAGGGTTGGAGGTCGGACAGAAGGGCAGAGTGTGTGAACGACAGAGATTATAGGGGCTGGAACACATGAGACATAGGGGATAGCAGCAGACGGCTGGTTTCATACAGATGATGAAGTGGTGAGGGGTGGGTGGACATATATGTGTGCCCCTGCCTTGGACCACTTTATCCACCGGCTTAGATGGGAATTCAATTTAATTGCATTATTAATACCTTTTGATTACATTGGGAATGTCCACAGTCGTGCGCCCACGACCTCTCTGCCCTTTGCTCAGGCGGTGTGCTTGATTGTTTACCAAAAACCCAACCAGTCACTGAAAATGTGTGATGAATTCATGCAGTGTATGAGACATACACTCCCTCTTTCTGTATCTCTCTGCCAATGCCACCCCCTCACTCGCTGTGTGATACACAGCAGATAGCATGCAAAGTAGTGCACATCTCTTCATGTACATTAATAATAATTTGCATACAGAGAGGACTAACGGGGTAAAAAACAACAGGGTAAAAGCAATCATAACTTGCTTGCTTGTTTTTCATAATGTGACTCGTATGGATTACTGTGCCCCTGGCACCTATTTCATTTCCAAGACTGCGACATACTGGCAGTATTGCGCAATTAACCAAATGACCCCTTAATCATGTCATCTTGCTGTCTGTATATCACTGACAGAAATAGGCAAGTCTGATCACTCATTTCAGCCGATCACCCAAAGCAAAATATAATGGAAACCTAATGAAGTGTATGAAATGTCCTTATATTCTATTCCCGCACATTAAACAGAGGCGCTTCCTACACAGAGGTAGTGTATGTAGTATGTTCATCACTATAGACAAAACACAAAAGAGAAAAGCATTTCAGAGCTGCAATCAAATTATTCATTTTTGCATTATAGTGTGGCTCATCGTTTTCTTCACAATGAATGCCTGTTAAACAATGGAAATAGATGCGCACTGATGGCGATAGTAGCCTTTTTGTGCACAGCTTCCTAAAGTTGGTCATTAATTTTCATTAAGTGCTGTCAGTAAGGACCATTAACCAGGCTAGAGAATAATCACCTCCCAGGAGAGTTGACCTGTTTATGGCACAGGTAAGGGTTAATAGAAACAGCCCACCTTAGTGACATAACACTCATAGCACACACACAACAGTAAGCATTCTGTAATGATTCATTTTCATTTAGGACATTTCACTTTGCATCATCTATACCTGAACAGAAAAACGTGTCTATGAAAGGCCAAACAATTACGGCCATTTGTTTTTGTGCAGATCTGTAATGACATGATGAATGTGGTACCACATTGGGGGAGGACTTTGCTTATCAGACGAATTAAATCAACTTAAGTCCCACTAATCAAAGGTTCTTCAGAATCACAAGATGATCGTCAGGAGCTCAACTCCCAGAAGTGATTAAATATTGCATATGGCTCTCTTTACTTCATAATGTATGAAAAAGACAGAGGTCAAGAGAGACCACCCGCTTTAGAGCTAACAGCATTAACTACTATATGTTTCTTTTTTGTATTTACAGCCTGAAAAAAACTGTGTAATAAAGTGCTGGATTATTTTATGCCGTTGGTTATTATTGGAAATAAGGAAGAAATAAGGAACTTTGAAGCTCAAAGTTCCTCTTTTGGCACACAGTTTCGATTTTACAGAACATTTAATGTACGGTTCAAACACTGTTCTCTCACCAACCTCATTTATAGTAGCAGTAGACTGCTGTTTCAGAAAAAAAAACAACCCTCTGATATACCCACTGTATGCTACCTTTCCAGCAGCAAACAGCAAAAAGACAAACTACCTTGTGAAGAATGTTGTAGCATCCATCAGAGGCAGGCATTTTTCTCAGGAGTTGGCTGAGATGAAAACAGAGGCAAAATACCAAAGGTGGATAGAAAAACAACTACAATTGGATTATGATGTTGCGCTTTACCTATTGGACGTGTAAGTAGGATACTGTTTGCTATATATAGTATGAAACTGGAGAACCGATCATTATTAATTGATGTCAAACCCTCAAAATAAACACCTGGCATTATATATTAAAAATGGCAGTGACTTTGATGATTTGTAAGATTTTTGAGAGACTTTTGAGGGACTAAAGTTGAGGACGTTTCCAGAAATATTCAAACTTTAAGATTTCTAGCCAAGAGAATGGATGAATGCAATGCATATAAACAAACACCAACTTAACTGTACAAAATTGCTAGCACGTGGATTCTTAAAATTGCCTTTTTTACTCTTATCTGGGCTGCCTGACCCTGATAACATATTATAATCAGCATGCAGAGAAAGTCTTAAGGGAACTGAAGTACAACATTATAAGCATGCAGGTGTCACATGAGAACTGTGCTATTACCACAAACTAGCTATTTCTACCAGTTGGTACCAATCAGTTGGTAATTAGAATAATGGGCCACTTGACAGTTGCATTCTTTATAGTTGAAATTCACTGCAGACTGGATTTGAAGGATTATGTTAGCTACTTTCTTCTCTCTAGTCTGTGCCTGGATTATCCTGTGTATATGACATGCTCTCCAAGTCATTTGGTGAGGGTTGAAAAAGGATTTAGGATTATATGTTCTAAATCGGATTCTGTATCTGCCATATGGAGGCTATGTCTATCCATTATCCATCAATGTGTCAAACACTGTGCAAGGGAGCAGCTGTCCATAGAAGGCCAGCCAATTGGTTTGATACAGGTGAAAAGTGATGTATGATTGCCTGAGTAAACCTATCACTCTCAGGTTGCCAGATGGCTTTGGCCTAGGGACACTACAACCACATTAGACCTTGATTGCTCCACTCTCTAAGGGTTTCACCTCAGTGTAAGTATCTTGGTCTATCCTGCTTTCCCTGTGTTGATGGGCGACCTCCCTGGCCTCACTCCTTATTTCAGCAAAAATAATAAAGAAACTTGAAGAGGCAGCAGTGCAATCCTGTCCTGTTCCGTGGTTGCTGTCAATTCTTCATCGACAGTGGCAAAAAGCAACAAATTGACTGGGAAACAATCATGACTTTAAGGAGAAGCAGAGACGAAGTGGGACAGGTTGGAGTGGAGAAAACTACCTTCGTCCATATGTCTTGTGCTCAGGCCACATGGGGCTGCGCAGATGCTACACTGCATCTTCGTACATTTACTGGTGAGAAAATGATACACAATCCAGAAAGGCCAATATGAATAAAACATCCTTAAGTTTAAAGATTTATCAGATAAGAACTTGTGGTACAGTGGTCTACAGTACTATACTGTATAGGGTATGAGGATTTTACACATGTGGAGGGTTACGTTGGAGTCATTAATCTTCTCTGTTAGCGTTGACCAAGTACTCGGCTAAAATGAGTTTTCGTTATAGATAATGTACTTTTTCCGAATATGAGTATCATTTTGAGTAAAATGTACCAATATACATACTCGCGATGAAAGAAAATCCTTAGCAGACAGAAGTTTATACATTTAAACCTGGAGTGCGGGACTTTTTTCAAATAAACAAACTTTCAAGCCCTTGCCAAAGAAGTTCATGCAATGCTAATTAAGCTGGTTTTCGCTAAATCTCACTGTATTTCGCAGGACACCAGAGTTTTTAAATGCAAATTGGTGGCAACTTTCCCACACTGGCGTTTAAAAACACTCCCCCCTCCAGAGCAGAAGGGGGGAGCAACCATAGCGACAGAGTGGGCTTCAGTATGAGCTACAGGCTACAGCAACTAGAAGTATGTCGGAACCTTTGGCGTCATAAGCATGTTGATAGTGTTTGTGTAACTACTATTACTGTCAAAAGGTGGAGAAAGAAGTTCTGTACCGCAAGTTTGAGATGATATAAAACTTCTTATGTACATAATTATCTTACTCAAAAGCATTGATCTGAAGCTCAATTCTGACGCTGTTCTGTAAATAGTTTTCTAAAAAAAATACTCCTCATCAACCAAGTTATTTCTGTACTGGATAACATGGCAACGGACAACATGTAAAGAAATGCGATATTGGGGAGGCTTGTAGCTGACATCAACATTGTGAAACGGTAGTTTGGTTGGGTTTAGGCACAAAAATATTTGGTTAGGTTTAGGATCATGGTTTCAGCAATAATAAGTATGTTTACCATATTACCTCAGTCAAATGATGTTATGTGTGTAAATACCAGTAATTTTTTACACTGTGATTGGCCAACACAGAGTTTTGTAGATGATTTTTGCACTAAACTAAAACTTAAGCCAGGATCAGCTTTTGCTGGACAACTGAAATACATTGAATAAAATTAAATAAATAAGGCTGTATTGTTTAATGCAGTAATATTGACGGCCTTAACACAGCCATACAGGCTATTCTGTTGTAACTGGGACTTACGTACTGTACGAGGTGAACCTGCAATCCCAAATCAAAGCTCAGTGACTAAATGTTCTCATTATCCAACCCATTTTGATGCATACATTTTTATGGATAATATGTTAATACTAGATTATATGCACACTGAAATATTTGCCAAGGGAAATATTTAATAATTTTCCAACAAGACAGGTACAATATCAGATTTCTGATTTAAAAAATAAACACATAAATAAATAAAAGAGGACATGCTTGTGATGCATTTTCCTGTAGATATGTTCAAAAGCACTAACAGTATGAACAGTACATCAATACATGTCTGGGTTTAATGACATACAGCTTCCTCTATGGGGTTTTATGGCAGCAGATGGCCCTGCATATGTATGGAGTGTCCAATTTTTACATGCTTAATCTTATAAGCAACGGTGTCATATCACGGTTACATTATTAATAAACAGTTAACAATTACTTATCAAACTAACACATGACCTTGACAATAACAATTAAAAAAAAAAATCTCTTGACTGTTTGAACTGGAACAGTGTGTGCCTTTTAACTTGCTGAGGGACTAATTACATGCTGTTAAAATTCAATAGATTAGAAACTAAATTGTCTACACAGAACATCATGTTTATTTTTCTTTAATTAATATCTCAAGAGGATTATGATAAAAAAAAAAAGACAAAGAAATCTTACACTCATGATTAAAGTTTAGTGTTTTGTCTTTCCGACACAAATCTTAACATGGCAGCAAAGAGTGGAGAGACTAAGATTTGGAATTTTGAATATAGTATAATATAGTAGCCATTAGGAGTGGTTTTTAAGGCTTTTGTTGGGCCTATAAAAACCAATATCATTTTTTGGTTCCTGTTCTTAACCAACCTCATTAGAGACAATAAAAAATACACTACCTTAACCCTAATGTTAACTATTTCCAAAGTTGGACTCACTATTTAAAATATCTGATTCTATCCCTGTATACTAATAGTTACTTATTTCAAAAGCAAAATCGTATCTTGAAGCAGCGAGTCTTGTTGCATCTTTTTACACCTTTCAAACCCAGCTATTGTGTCCGCTTTTTTTGAATTCAAGAGAGGTTTTCATCACTGGGATGATCACAAAACGGCAAGAAAGAATAAAATGATTTTCCAAACACACTGTACACAGACACTCCATATTTTATATAGTATTTATCCATATTTTTTTCAGTTCAAAGCCAACGTTACAGTTGCTCAGAACATAATCTCACATTGATAGATCCCAGTTTCCATCTCATCTCATTTTATCAAACAAAGAATGAAAGATTATTCTAAAGATGTCAATTTTTTTTATGTCACAGGAAATATGAACTTAAAAAAGTATTTCACTGCTGGAGAGATGGTCTTGTCATAAAATTGGGCTGCAGAAAGAAGCTAATCCCTTGCAATTGGTGCTACATGACCAGAGAAAACAGAAAAAGGGCTGTGGTATTCCCCTTTGCTCAAAAGATTAAAAAAACACCCTGCAACAACCAGAATGCACTGTTGCACATGGAACCAATAAACACACATGGGAGAAGTTAAGCTTGACGCTCCTGGCCCATGCGAACTAACTGGTGAAAAAATCCTAACCATGTAGTTTTGGTAGGTAAACCTAAACCAAGTAATTTTGGTGCCTAAACCTAGTCATATCACAGTTGAAAAGTTAAAATAATTATTGGGGGAACCCCCCCCCCCAAAAAAAAACCCAAACAAACCCAGCATGTCACAGGACACAGACCCCAAGTCAGTCACATGATGCTTTTTGCCAGCCAATGAGTGGGTGGGAGGGGTAGTTCTTGTTCTTGTTCTAGTTCTGGATTAATATTCTTCATTTGCATATACTACCCAAATATCATACAGAGCTGGTTGAAAATTGGTAAAGGTTCCCTTTAAAGGTGAAACCACACACAAAAAAAACAACAACCAAAAAAACAAAAAATAAACCTGACAACATAAAAGGTCAAAAACTAAAACAAAAAGGAGCTGGCATTTCTCAAGTCTCACAAGGGTGATAGCATAGATTAGTGGGAGAAGGTCTGAACTACCCTGCCATCAGGACAGGAGTATTAGGGAAGTGAACTTCTTTTAAAGAATGAACTTTTCACTTTTTGTTGGTCCTCAACTCCATGCAGTTCCATAGAAACAATTAAACAAGGAGAGTAGAAAAAAAACAAAAACATTACAGCTGTTATATGAATTGAGAAGCAAGAGTTACTGAAGTCTTCCCACACTTGTACCTCCTCTTATGTAAAGACTATTGCATAAGTATGCTCATGCTAATCTGCACGCTGACAGACGTAATTTTGATAATTGTTGACCACCGTAACAGCACTGCAGCTTCAGTTATTTAACTAAATATGTCAATCATTGCATCACTACGGATATAACTCTCGTTCTTGTGTTAACGCCCATCTTTTTCCTCACCAGTACAGCCTCACATCAGGCGACTTTAAATTAAATCACACGAGAACAGGTTTATCTATAAAATTCAAACACGTTGTCATCTTTTAGATATGTTATGCTCTATGAGTTTGATTGAATCACACCCCCGTGGCCACAAACACATGCTTATCTTTTATTCAGCCCACTGAATAGGCTATCATTTTACCCCCATGTGGTTCATCAAAGATGCCATTTCTCACCTTAAGGTTTGTATTATTTATCTGTCTTGGGGGAACATTAAAGCAGGTAGACCATAGAATTGCCTCTTTGTTGGTTGCAATGAATTTGTTTGAGCAAGATGTAATGATGTTGTCTACAAGGTGCCATGATGTAACTGTCTGCCTTTTGTAGTCCTTGCCTGTTGTATTTGCTTCCCTCATTACCCACTTTCATGTATTTGCTCTTGCTTCTAACTGTCATAAGTCTGTTACATCAATATTTATGCTTACTTGATACTGATACTGCGAAAGTGTTGTCAGCTACAATTAAGACACACCCTTACAGTAATATCGCTACAGCAAGATACACAAAAGGGACAAAGACCAGTCACAATGACACTGCTCAGAGATGAGTCTAAAGGTTGCATTATAGAATTATTACCAGTATGCCATTTTTATGGACAGGGTCGTTAAAATAAAAAAATAAAAAATCATAATCTGAGTATTTAATATTCAAAAACAACTTAATGACAAAAAATATTAAATATGCTAAAGAAACAGACAGATTATGCATTTATATGGCTATAGAGAAAAAAAGACTAATACACCGACCGTGTGGTCACTTTTCAGGTCAACACCACACAAGATAGATGAATGAATACTTTGCTTATTTTTTCTTTCTTTTTTTTTAAAATCATCATGTAGCAAGAAGATGGATGTAAATGTACACAGCCATAAGGAACCTTATATTTTGTATTTATAAAGTAGACCTACTTAATTAATAAAAACCTGTGTTTCCACTGTGGCTTCGCAACACGGCTGCATGTGCCTTGGCTACTTCGAACACTGCAATGATTGGCTATTCATTTTGTCATCATCTTCACAATCTTTTGGCCTTAATAGTCAATCGTTTGACAACAGTAAAGGCCTATTATGCAGCATAATAGGCCTTTACTGTTGTCACATAAGCAAGAACGTAACATTTAAGTTTCATTCAAAAGGATTAGTTACAAAGTTAAGTAGTAGTCAGTATAACAACTAGTTCCATGTTATTTACATAGAGGGCACTCATAATGCTGTGTAGACTGAAAGATAAAATGTCACAACATACCGTGCGGTCCAGGTGAGAGAGCATGTACTTGTGCAGCATGAAGAGCCTCTCCATCATCTGTGTCAGCAGCATCACCGATTGACATGCCCTCTGAATCGGTTTGCTCACTAGGTGAATTACCTGAAGTAATAAAAATAATAACCATCACATTCGTAGATTGTGCATGGACACATTGGTGTTTTATATGGGTCATTCCATGAAAAATCAATCAGTGCCTCCCACCTGACCCCCTCAGATTCAGCTGATTTTTTTTGTACAATAACTTCAGTATATTTAATGAAGGAATGTAAAATTTTATAACTGTTAATAACTGTTCATGGAAGACACACCTGGAAGTAACAGAACTTGACATACCATGATGAGCAGGTGGAGCTCCAGACCCTCTATCACACTCATCTCTCACCATCTCCTCTTCTTCTGGGTGTGGCTGGTCAGCTGTAGTTGAAGTATTGGAATACACAGATAAAATCTGTTACTGAGACATTTGTAGGCTGGATGTTTTGCTCTTGATCTTTTGCTTTGTTGTGTGTTTTGAAAAGCTGAAAACAGGATGGTGATCAATATTTGTGTGTGTGTGTGTGTCTTCTTGTACATATTTCATTATTGTTCTTTTGTCTTTTAAAACTATTTTAACTACTGTTCTTCTGTAATGGTATTTCAGACCATTGTACTTGAAGTGATAGACAACTTGAATGTGAAAGTACATGGCAGATTCAAGTATGTTCATCCAGGACGCACATCACATGGAACTATCTGAACATGACCTACCATGCTGTGCAGGGGGGGCTGACTGCTCTTCATCACTACTGCTGTACCTAGGCTGCTGACTTGACTGGGCTTAATCCACTGCTGCTGGAAGTAGCTGTGGCTGGCTCTGACTCTTTTCTTTTTTTGAAGAAGAAGCTTTGAATATCTTTGCTTCTTTTCATAGCTATTCTCTTAAGATCCCTGGGGGAAATGCAATTCAATCAATCAATCAATCAATCAATTAATCAATGGCTATAACTGCAATGTCCAGCAGGATCATTGTTGAATTGGGTTACAATCAGTGTGTGAAATACAGGGGTTCTCTTGGGTGTCTGGGACCCCTTAAATAACAGCTTTGACCCCGTTATAATGTCTAAAACAAAACTTAGAGGGTCTCTTTTTACAGTATCTACACAGGTTTATTTTTACACAAGTTTGATCATTTTTAATAATTACACAATAAAAAATATTGCAGTTCAAGCTTTTGTGGCATTTGAATGTAATTTGCTCTGCCTCTGCATATTTAAATGCCCAATAAAACATGTTAAAGATGAGCTAATCGATACTATATACAGTCCTTTATCTCCATGGGAGAAAATAAGTGTTTAAACAGCCCTTATATCACAGAGCAAACAAATAAAGAGACCGATAAAACAACACAACTGTGCTTGTTCTTGTGTTATACAGTAAGTACATGAATCTAGTGGCTGAAGTGTGGCCCTGTCTTGAGTTAACGAGTTAATGTTACCGCAGTCACGGCACC
>JBBPCS010000729.1:1729342-1741291 GCA_037974645.1 Hollardia meadi
GCCCCCCCCCCCCCCCCCCCCCCCCCCCAGCCACCCCAAGCCACCCCCTAAAATCGTCATTGAATTGCTTACTATCCTTACTTATGTAAACAATTGTAAGTATTATCAGCATAATCTACTTAAAGTCTGAAAACTAAAAGTAATGATTGTCCAGGAACTTAAGCTAATCTTATTACCCAAGCGCCTCTATTCACACGCGTCGAATTGCATGTGTTTCGGCCGTGGAACGTCTGTGCTAGTCAGAAAGCAACCTCTTTGGTTACAAGAGCAGTACACATTTTTTTCCAAATTAGTATGACATCTTGGTATTTTTTGACATAGCTGCAGATCTAGCTTTTGTTTGAATACTGTATCCTTTGTGCTACATTTGATCCAAATCAGTATGTAATGATAGTATGGAAGGCAGTTTCAAACATAGCCTTTTATTGTTAATGAGCTGGTAGGAGTTTTTAGAGACTGTCTTGGTGACTACTGAAATGTGTCTTATTTTTCTGATATTTAAGTGTGAAAATTTTGACATGTCACAGTAGGAAAAGCACAGGTATTAACACCTGTGCTTGAAGGTGTAAATAAATGAAGGATGGCTGATTACCTTTTACTTTCATGGTTGTGGTATTGTGCATGTTGGCTCCTTGTCACACTTATTTTTTATATCAGTGCTTTTCCTGCTCAGTGAAAATGTGACATTGTAAAAGTCTTTGTGCCAGTCTTGTTTTTGCTGTTTGCAGTGAGGGATAGTTTCACAATAATAAACAGAGTGAAAGATATGTGTCTATAAAACCAACAAGTAAACAGCTTGAAGCTGTAGCACAGTTGGTCACGTTCCTATAGTAATAAAGTTAATTTACCCAAAATGCATTTCAAATTAGTCCCACTTAAGATAGACTAGAACTACCCTGTGCTCTTAAATGCTCCGCAAATAACGAAACAATGACATTCTCTCAGCTATATAAACAAGGAGCTGTGTCCTCGAGCATGCTCAGTGACAACTTCCATGGAAGCCGGCCTTGTTTATTGTTATAAAAGCTTGTGTCATCCAATGCAACAGTATGGCTCTTTAATGCCTTTTTAATAGCTTTTGGATAACAGTGGAGTTCTGTGGCACAGAAGCTATATCAAGCTCTGGTTACACAGGCGGTACTTGTTAGCAGGATAAATTCATTGTTGGTTTAGGTCTCTTTAGGGGATTTGTTGAGAATAGACATAATGATTAAAAAACAAAAACAAAATAACAGCGGTTTTATCCTTTAAGCATAATCATACACAGCTCCGAACAAACTAGACCAAAAGCTACCATCAGATTTGAAAATGACCCCTGCTGACCGAGAAATAATGACATCTCATGTGAGCACTGGGAGCCGTCAGGCCTAAGGGTGTGTGACAAAGGCAAGATGGAGGCCCGCACGATCAATACTTCAGTCTGTATGAAGCGATAGGCATTAAATACTCCTCTTTCTGCTCCTCTAAGAAAAGAGCAAACATATCAATCAAAACCCAATCACGCACTCCACACACACAAACCCTGAGGCTTCATATCAGCTGTCCCATGAGATACAACTGTGTTTTTTTCCCCATTTAATTGTATTATAATCATTTAGAATTCAGACATGTATATTTTGCTTGTGGATGCTTGGATGACCTTAGTAAAGGTTACAGGCTTACAGAGGAAATTCAGTATGGATTCTGTGGGGACGATTTGGGCCTCCCTCTGTGGAGGGGTTTATGAGAAGAGATCTTGCAAATGACTGTTGACAGGGCAGGGGGCATTCATCAAGAAAACAAGCCACATGAGCACCAAGACCAGAGTTAGGGCTGGAATGAATCTTATAGAAACAAATCTAATCTAAGCGCTGCCAGAGAACCCATTTATAATGTTAAGATCACAACATGAATCCACCGAGAGGAGGGAGAGAGACAGAGAGAGAGAGAGAGAGAGGCACAAGGGTACCAATTGAATAAATGACGGTATATACACTTTGTGGTTGGAGTATAGTCTTTGGGGACATTATTCTGCTTCCCTATTGTTAAGCAATGAGGAAAAAGGAGACTTTTTGGTATTAGTGGGTTGCGTTCACTTAACTTCCTAATTCCTAGTGGTTTAAGCCCATTTACAAAATACAGCTTCACATCCTTTGCATCTCCTTGTTTGCAGCCAACAGCTCTCTTGGGTTATTGAGGAATGTAAGCATGCTCTGTCTTCCACAGCACGTTGGTCTCTGGCAGTCCTGCCTAACTCTTTTTCCACTGATTTCTCCACACATGCTGAAGTTTGAAACAACTAGTCAAACAACGGCTAGAACTGTCATCTCTCATCTCATAATCTAAATGCATTTGGCAGATATATGGAAATCAATCAACGAGGAAATGTTTTTGAGGAAAGTTACAAAATATTCATTCTGAAAATATCAGCAAAACACCTTTTAAATGACACATCACTGATATATTTATGGTTGTGTTAGACAGTCAAACCACTTTTCCAGAGTTGGGAAAAGCTTGTGTTAAATATTGAAGTCAACACTGACTTGCAGCGCCAGACTGAACATGTTAATTTTTTCAGTGTTTACCAAAGCCACAATCCTTTTGCTATCCAAGTTGTTTTTGTAGTCTTAACCTGTCCATAAGTCGACAAGGAACACAAACCGCACTCTCAATTGTCACAGTCATGAGCTTTGTAAGGAAAACATTGCAAGCGAACATAATCCAACATGTCACGTTTCGTTTAATCTTTTCTTTTGATGGATTTTTACTATATAATTTATAATATCCAAGGACAGAGGACAGGATTTAGCCAATGTTTCATTATCCACACCATTAATAAAACACTTAAGTTCAAAGGCAGTTTTGAACATGTCAAGTGCGGCGTATTTACAAAATATTTCTGAAATTGAGGTGTTGTTTTTTTTGTTTCAGTACCCAAAGTGGCTCAGTATTGTTATGTTTTGTGTGCTCCATGGTGGATGGACCAGGTTTCACATGGCAATTACCAATCCATCAAAAAATGCCTGGATTGGACAAAATTCTGATCCTTTGGATTAGCTCTGGACAATCCTGTTTATTAGTGTTTACTTTGGTGTGGTGGAATCTCATGCTCGCCACACCAAGTTTTGTAATAGTTTGTTCAAGCAAACTGCAGACTTCCACATAACTGTTCACAGCACACTGCTTCAGAGGGCAACAACAAGGGGAAAGTCCTGAATAAATAAGAGAATATATATTCTTGTCTAAAGAACCAAAAGAACAATGTTTCATCCAGTTGATTTCAGGTAATATAATAACAGAGTCTCTCCTCGGATTGGTCGTAGCTATGAGCAATTTGGATCTGGCCTTTTTTCTTCTATTCTTGTTCTCTACTGATGAAAATTGGCAATCATGTAATAATCCACTTAGGAGCGTGCAAGCTCGCTACACAGCAGAATCAGCAGCAGTTTTCACTTCAGAGGCCACGACCACCTCAGGCTGCTCTATCATGAGCTCTCCCAGGCCAAACGTAGAGCTCTCATCTTCGAGCTTCCTGTGTAATCCCAGATCAAAGGTCCCTGGGAAACGGGAATGGATTCTCCGCTCTAACAAGCACATTTTCTCAGATGGAAGAAACTGAACCCATTTTTCTTTATCTTCCTTCTGCAGGTTAGCTCACTCAGTTCACTGAAAGACAGACCTTGCCATTATAGTGCTGGCCTTTCTCATAGCAGAACATACAGGGAGATAGGCCCGATGCCTCTCTGGCTATTTGATATCTGCTTTCAACCGCAGTTTTCATGCTCTCCAGAGTAACAACGGTTGATAAGCAAAAGAGTTTCAAAAAAGAACTGCATTCGAAAAGAAAGAGATGTCACACAGGACTTTTCAATAAAGCACACAACCTTATTGACATGCATTTAATCTTGACCAATGACACAAAACAAATTTTTTTTTCAGTGTCTGTCACTCCTGACACCATGTTTCATCAGAAGCTGGGTATTTGTAAAACACTGTAAGAAAATAAAACTATTGCTGTTACAACCTCTTGTACTTCTCAATATTTGTTACCTCCATCAAGGAGGTTATGTTTTCACCCGTGTCCATTTGTTGGTTGGTTTGTTTGTTTGTCACCAGGATTACGCAAAAACGGAATGGAATGGATTTCCATGAAACTTGGTGGAAGGATGGGGCATGGGCAAAGGAAAAAAACCCATTTAATTTTGGTGTGGATCCGGATCCAGGAATTTCTTTTCAGGACATTTTCATCAATATTCCAGGGCATAATGCATGGATCTTGATAAAAAAACAAAAACAAATCAGGCATATTTAGAGGGCTGGTATCTATGAGTGTGTACTATTTAGTGCGGATCCAAATAAAAATCTGGATCTAGCAGATTTAAACATGTTTTCATAGGGGGGTAGTCTTTTCCTGGCTGCTGTACGGTAAGAAATAGCGCTAGAAATCTGCAACTACCACCAATGTGTAGCTAAGTTAATAGGGATTCAGTAAGGTACGAACAGAGTGCCACGAGTTGCTGCAGTTGGTGCTAAGGCTTAAATATGAGGGTTGGCGGTGGTGTGCTGTACTGAGTGCCATTCAATTACAATAAACTGTCAATAATGGGAAACTCAATAACTCCATTCTTATCATTTTTTTTAGCAGTTCCACTGGAGTGTGAAAAATCAGCCCATTCTCATGCCCAGCTCATCAGATATCAATGTTTTGTTACGGCCCCTCACGTCTCATCCAGACGCACAAGGTGCCTTACCTAGGGTTTAATGTACCAGCAATGTAAAGCCGTCTGCGTCAGTTTCAGACGACTTGAATAGATGACATATCATGACACACTCTCCAAAAAAATCTAGCAGTAGGTCCAACCACGTTCTGTGGGAACCTGCAAGACAAGAAAGCACAAAGACTCCGGGGAAGATGTCTAGTTAGTATCATGCATTGATGATGGGACATGAATGTGAACGGGAGAGGGAGAGGAGGAGAAACGAGCTCAGTGCATCATGGGAAGTTCCTCAGCAGTCTAAATCTATAGCAGCATAACTAGGGGCCGGCCTGAGCCAGCTCTAACTATAAGCTTTATCAAAAAGGAAGGTTTTAAGCCTACTCTTAAACGAAGAGAGGGTGTCTGCCCCCTGGACCGAGACTGGAAGATGATACCACAGGAGAGAAGCTTGATAACTGAAGGCTCTGGCTCCCATTCTACTTTTGGAGACTCTAGGGACCAAAAGTGGTCAAAATTTTTGTAGTTTTTAGTTTTGTAGTTTATTGTAAATACAGTATGTAGAGTTTTGTACTGCGTTACTGGAATGACTTTAGTTTTTTGGCATACCTGCAAAAATGGCAAAACCATAAAGCCTACTGAAGCATATTCCAGAATTTCTAATTCATTTCTGTGACTTATACTGTAAGGTCGCACAACCCATGCAATAAAGAAGTGCCCTTTTATTTTGTTGTAATTGAATCTTGGTAAATGATGCTAAATGAATAAATAAATAATAATTGTAATGCAACCTTTTGTTAGTGTTTTTGGGGTCATTGTGTAAGTGGTGACAAAATGTTACTGTTGGAAATCAAATGTTTTCACTCTGCTGGTCTAAGAGCAACCCATTACCATTCTTGGGCGTCAAAAACCGCCAGTTTGACATTTCCCTTCGGCGTCTCATCCAGACACACAACGTAGTGACTGTGCAATGCGCAAAGCCTTCCTGCCACAAAGCCTTTATAACATGTGCTCATACATTTATGACACTTTGGTTATGTTTTAGCACACTTGAACTGAGCAGTTTTGAAAAGTTGACCTCAGCATAGAGAGATGTGTAACCAATTGTAATACTGAAAACATCTAAAGAGACTTAAAGCATGAGAAATAATGTGTTTACTTCATCAACATTTATTTAATTTATTTAACCAAAACCACAATGTTAACCAAAGTGCTCTTGTTGTCATAACCTAACCACAGAGGAACATCAGTGTCAAAGTCCTGTCCTTTGTGGCTGCACCCATCCCAAGCACCTCCCAACTACTTGTGTGCAGTGTATTTATTAAACCCTTTATACTGTACACTACAATAAGCACAGAAGGAGCAAAATACATGCAGTTGTTATGTTTCCCAACCAGATAAAACAAATTAGTAAGATATAAACATTTCTAGGCAAAATTGGGTCATGATATAGATACAGGTTAAAAAAAAGAAAAGACAAATAAGACAGGTAGTTTCCTCAAAACAGAGGACCATTTCCAAGCAACAGTCTAGTTTAGTCGAGTAACCAAATGGTAATTACTGTAACCATGATGATGAAGGTCCATTAACCTTAACAGAGTAGTTATTTTAACCCAAACAATGATCTTGCTCTTACACTAACAACGTTTGTATTTGCTGTTGTGAAGGAAACTTTTCAGACATCACATTTCGCCAAGACTACAAAGCTGTAAAAAAAAAATCCTCAAAGATGATTTTATATTTGCAGTGGTACCATGATTCACTAGTTGCCTGTTGCATGCCTGTCTACTACGCTACCAGGAAATGAGAAAGAGACAACAAAAACGGAGAGGCTTACTGAAATAGAGGGAAGTGAGAAGGGAAGATCAGAGAATGAAAATCTGGCTTATGTTCAGAGTCTCTGTTTCATGCTCTGGAGCCTTTGAAAATCAGAAGGGCTGACTGGCAGCCAGATTTGAAGTGATGGAGTGTTTTTTTTGCGGGGGGGGACATCAGATGGAGTCAGACAAATCTAAAAGGCAAACAGATTCAATAAAACATCAGTAACTTTTTTTTAATCATGTTTTCTACAGCACCTTCAAAAACAGACAAATATGAAAACTGAAATATAGATGTTGACACCTCTTTAAAGTGCTCCAAGTGTTTCAGTCAGACGACCATACTTAAACCTTACTTTCAAAAACAACCACTCACACTTGTGATAACAGCCAGTAATCCTCTTTGTTTGCATAAATTTGTCTCCTGTATTTGGTTGCTCCTACCTGGTTGTTTACAGGATTGAGCAGTCATTACAGAAGGGAACTATTTTCTGCTTCATGTGGTCAGGATGCAAGGGCGAATTAGCACACCTGGAAATTTCACACTTTAAAACATCTCCACCACAGCAGGTGGGATCACTTCCTCCAGGCTGCTAACAACTTTGAGAGATGCACTGTGAACCCCAACATTCTGAACAAATTGGCAAGAATATTCTTGCAGAGCAGAGTGTCAATTTATGTAATGAATGTGATGGCTGGTTATTTAACTGCTGTACATAAAGCAATGCTGTGATTTTTTGTCATATGGTTGTGGTTTGCTGTAGAACACCAAGGTCACAGTGAACTCCCTCTTAACTCAGCACTGTAAGGTCATTTGTTTTTTAAAAGTGTTTTTCTCAACTGCGTACACATATTTTCTGAAAGCATAGCTCTTTTTTTTAAACTCTAAAACTCACACACACAAAAACCCAGAACTCCACAAATCTCTTGCAAAAGCAATTACTGCATTCAAAACTTCACAGTTTGTCTTCAAATGACAAACACATCATCAAATGAATAGACATTCCAGAACCATTTGAACACTTTTGCATTTTCAGTGCATTATATACAGTATATTTTTTAAATTCTGAAATACTGCGGACATCTCAGCAAACACATTTGGATTTGAAAAGTGTTCTTCATATAGAACAAACAATAGGAAAAAGAAGAGAGGCCTTTTGCACACACTGCTAAGAAATAGGAAATTGTGCTGCATCCCGCCTTTCATTTCTTTCAGGCCACATGCAGGGTCTCATTGACATCACAGGCAATGTTGTCCTTGGCCAAGCAGTGGGGAAAGTCTCACCTTGCATGACTAATCCAGCCCTGATATTCCTCAGCAGCTATATCGCCACATGCTTCCTCCACTGTTTGTAGGAGGGGTATGCACTCTTTGGGGCTTGCGTTCATAAACCTTCCAACACCAAGTTGTAAAAAAACTCATGGGGAGAATATGGTGACAGATGAAGAACTGAAAAACGTGGGCGGTTGATGAACCAGTTGCGGAGCAGAGCGGCCTGGTGGAAATGGGCCATCCAGAGCTGGCTCTTTTTCCTGCAGTGAGGATATTGTGTAGTGTGTCCAGGGAAGTGATGAGATTAGCTGCATTGTAGGGGCCAAGGGTCGAATGGTGATGGAGGACAATTTGGTGATTAATAAATATGAATTAATCGGCAACTGTAGTTGCATCTGGATCAAGAACTCTCTGAAGCAGACAACAGAGCAATATCAGAAATAGACCTAAAGCAATCAATATTGTGAAGGACAAAGCCTCACATTACAATACAATAATGTGTCAGTACGTGGGATGCAATCAGTTACAGTATTGGAATGCAAAGGACTTACTTAAACAGTCATTGCACAATTCTTTGACTCTGAGTTTGTCTTGCCCGTTGACCTGGTTCCCTCATGGCTGGATTCACCGTATAGGTCATGGTTCAGTGATGACAAACTCACCTAGTCATTATTTTGGAATATACCTTGATCTCAAGTGATTTGAGTATTTGCTTCATTGTTATTGCATTGTTTGCCCTAACCATACTGACTAGACTATTGTTGAGTCGTCAAAAGTTTTCCTCTTCCACCATTGACAAAATAGTCTTTCAGTTTTGTAAAATGTATGTGGCAGATTGAGTTTCCTCTTCTCTTCCTGCCCAGTGGGATGTAATGATATTCTGACACCATGATGACTGCGTGGTGCTATCCGGCACTATATTAAGCTAGCAACCCCTGCTCGGTGTTCTTTCTTGTCTCTTCCTAGAGCCTGGCTTTCACGTCTGTGCCGTGGTCCACAGTCTGGCAGAATTGGATTCTCTGCAGTTTGGCATGGTTGGCTTAAGCGCTGTGATAACTCTCCAATCTCAGCAACTGTAAGTTACACTATATCTTCTTACAGTCAGTTTGTGCTACCTGTGTGTGTTACTGGCATTGCATGGAGTGGTTTGTACCATGCCATTGCTTCATGCAACTCTGCTGATAATTGAGCAACTTCCATTTGCCCTGCAGCTAAATGTTATTTCTTCTCTTGGTCTCTGGTTTGCTGTTTATAGTGATTGAGCCACAGCTTGTCACCGCTCACCCTCCCACTGTTGGGGAAGCTGTGCTTCTGATCCCTGGTATGTACTGTATATGCAAGTTTGCATTATTGGTACCGTAACAGTTTAATAGTAGTTCTTAATTTTTAATTTTGATATATTACTGCACTTCGCTGCCACATTTGGCCTGGTTGTGCACCACAGTGGGTGGCTCTCTTCAATTTTTTTTTGTTTCTTTTTTATTGTTTCCATACTGCAACTCATTAGAGCCCTGCAGTCCATGCTTGCCTGCCACCTACAGTGAACTGCAGTCTGTCAATCGGGGCGTAGGAATGTTACTTGTTTTTCTGTAATATAATTGGTGTGTTTATTGTGTCTGTTTCACTAACTGATGCTTAGTTTTGTTCATTTGGAAGATTTGTTGTATATATATTTATGTATGATTATTACTATTTTTTGTGTTTATGTTTCTTTAGATATTTCATGTTTGTGTTTCTTTTTGGTTTGGTGATCTGTGAGTGTGTTTAATTGTATTCTGTCAAAGTTAAAACCATTGTAGTAGCATTCACTTGGCCCAGTGTATAGCGCAGTGTTGTGGTCCTGGCTGGAGCCAAGCATGGCCACTGGTAAATGAGCATTTGTCTATTTATTGGGTGTCCCCCCATGTTGTGCGACTTAATGGTTTGCTTTTGCTTTTCTCTGGACAGGAGCTTTTGGGCCTAGCCTGATCCTTATTGTAGAGCACTCAGGATGCCATTCAGATGGTGGTGGGTGTTTAGCATCAGGATCCTACCCTGTCAGCCAGTTCCCCCTGCTCTAAAGTAGTAAACTCATGGGCCTCTAGGGGATTTGTGCAATAATTACTGTACTGCAAACCACTCAGTGACGGTTAAGTTTGTGTATATTTAAATCTGTTTTTAATAATCTCTTAATTGCATATGAAATTAATAAATATATCTATTGTGGAAAAAATTGTATATTTTGTATTGAAATCACGTCAGTTGTCAAGGTGTGTTTTTGAGCCTGTGTGACCTCTAAGAACCTAAGGTGGTTAAACCTATTAATTCCTGAGGATGAGATTCTCGTAGTATAGTAGACACCAATCTCCAAAATAAATTTTTACACCCCATTCGGTTGTCATACCACATATACATGCATAATACTGAAAAAATACTCTACTTTGAATTTACTGGGCATAAAAATATCGCGGGGCACTTTGGATAGGAATTGTTGTATCGTTCCTGGTGAGCATGTCAGCACCTTGCAAAGCAGCCTCCACCATCAGTGTATGAATGTGTATGTGAATGGGTGAATGTAGCAAGTGTTGTGAAGTGCTTTGAGTGGTCGGTAGTCAAGACAAGCACTATATAAAAGTCCATCTACCATGAACAATCAAAGCCAAAGTGAAGGAGCTAAATTTTGGGTGGATTGTCAGCCCTGCCTCCCTCATTGTCAGACCGTAATTGACCACATGCTCAACCAGAGTGGCCTTGATCTCATCATAGGTAATTTCTCTCCTAGGTTGTAGCCTTGGTCATCTCCTCCAATGCAGGAGAACTCACCATTGCTGCTTTTATTGTTAAAGCTATGCTTGCTAATAGAAAAGCAGCAGGTTTTTACCCATATGATGAGGTTGTTGTGTCTCAAGCAAAGTATGAACAATTAATAAAAACTGTATTGGCTGCTGTTACTGAAATGTTACAGCATGTTAAGACGTTTGTCCTGCCAAAGAGTTTTTTTCAATGTATTTTTATTATTTTAGAACAAGAACAAGAACAAATAGGCTCACGGTGCTACATAATGTGTTAACAGTTAACATTAAATACAATCAGTCAGACCCCCCCGCCCCCCACATGCCAAGAGACAATATACAAATATAACTCATAAAAAGGACGTTAGACTTAAATTGACATGGTTAAATATTACAGGAAAAATAAATAATTTGAAAAAACAAAAACAGAAAACAAACAAAACACAAGAAAAACAAACAAACAAAACCCCCACAAGTATTGACAGTAATGGTATCTCTGTAACGGATTGAGGTGAGACCCAAATGCAGCACTCTACACCACAGATTTAATCGGTAATGACTTTTATTTCTCTTAAGATTAATAGACAGAAACCCGGAAGCTCCGAGTGTGACAGAGACGTAGCAGTCTTGGGAATCTTCGACACTGCGGGTGCGTTGTGAGTCCAAAAGGCATTACTAAATATTCATAGTGGCCGTCGTGTGTGTTGATGGCAGTTTTCCATTCATCTCCCTCACGAATATGGACCAAGTGATAGGCGTTGCGTAGATCCAGTTTAGTGAAAATCTTCGCCCCCTGAAGTAGCTTAAACGCAGAGGAGATGAGAGGCAAAGGATAGCGATTCTTTACTGTCATATCATTTAGACCTCTGTAATCAATGCATGGATGAAGATTCTTGTCCTTCTCCACGAAGAAAAACCCCGCCACAGCAGGGGATGATGAAGGCCGAATAATGCCTGCAGCCAAGGACTCAGTGATGTAAGTTCTCATTGCCATCCACTCTGGTTCTGACAAGGAATATAAACCACCCTTAGGAGGAGAAATGCCTGGCATGAGATCAATGGCACAATCATAAGAACGATGTGGGGGCAGTGAGGTTGCTTTAGCTTTGCTGAACACCTCTCGAAAATCATGATATTCAGACGGAACCTTGGACACATCTGGGAGGACATCAGATACTGCGAGGAGTGACAGCTTGTTTCAGGCAGACCTGGTGACAAGAAAGACCCCATCCCAGAATGACTCCAGTAGTCCAGTCTATATGGGGATTATGTCGTCTCAACCAGGGATATCCCAGAATCAAGGGAATAAGAGGTGATGGCAAAATATGAAACTGAATAGTTTCGTGATGATTCCCAGACAGAAGCATATGCACTGGTGACGTCTGATGCGTTAC
>JBBPCS010000729.1:1750452-1762469 GCA_037974645.1 Hollardia meadi
TAGATAGATAGATAGATAGATAGATAGATAGATAGATAGATAGATAGATAGATAGATAGATAGATAGATAGATAGGGCTTTTTCATTTGAAATGATAATTCAATGCCCTTTGGCTCGAACTGACAAAAGTAACATAAATAATTAATGTAATAAAGCTTAACAGTGTGCTCACACATCCTATGTGCAATGACAGATCATCCCCTGGGCCTGTAGAGCCACTAGTCAGGGGCTACTACAGTAGCTCCCAGGCTTTTAGCCCCAGCAGAGAGCAAGAGAAAATAGATTCTCTTTGCTTTTGATTTAAGTCATGTGGTGATAGTATGGTGGTAAAAAAAATAAAAAATCCTATAAATATGATGAGCAGAAAAGAAAAAAAGCAGGTACTAGAAGCTTCTCACAGGGTCGTCTTGATGCTTGAAAACAGAACAGCTAAAGAGATTAAAAGAATAGTCAATGTTCTGACATTGGGCAAGATGGCTTTTTTGAGGTTATTTTTATATCACATTTCTGCTCATTTGCAAAGACCGGAGTATAAAGCAACAGGAAGATTAAAGAGAGGGGTGGGAGGGATGCCACGCAAATGTCAGACATGAAGTTGCAACATCAAAAGCACACAACACACTCCGCAGCTCTCCATTCCTCCAGCCTTGTTCCTGCTCGAGTGCTGCAAATTTGTATGAAGCTATTTTTCAGTCCATCTGAAGCTCTTGAGATTGCTTTTTTTTATTTTTTTTAATCACTTTATGTTTGATTCAGAGCTGCTTCACTCCTTGCTGCGCTCCAATTTATACTGCATATTGTTGAATGAAAAGGTATCGCTGCCATTCTTGATATAGATATTGGGAGATGAGTCCGTGCCTTCTGTCCCACAGATTGACGTTGTTTATTGTTTGCATTGTTTACTTACTTTTTTGTCCACGGGGGTGGAAAATTGTCTTTATCTCACCACAATCAAAAGCTATGACAAATACAGTAGTAGAATAACAATTATTAATTAGAAAAGATGAAAGTCTTTCCTTCAGTTAACTTCTGTTTTCACTCTAAATCAACATTTTAAACTGACCAGGATATATCTACTGCATATTTACAAGATGTTTTCAACCCCTCTGATATACTGAAAGATTGATAACTTTGCGCTATTGCCTAAAGTTGCGATGAAACCTTTGCCCTTGGTTGTGAGGTATTGTTATTGTGAGGGTGTGTGCCTCATCTACTGAGACATTTCCAAGCAGACAACAGATCGATACTATTTGATTCAGCCCTGATGTCTCCCTGCAGTACGATGTGGTGCAATATGATACAATTCAGTACGACGTTATGCAACACTATGAACCTTCTGTCTTTTAATTCTAATAACGTGACTGCTTGCGAGAGGAAATTCAAATTAGCATGCGTGTACTAATGGGGTCGGGAGAAAGAGAAGGATGGTGTTAACATCCTATTCGGATCTCATTCATAAAACATGAAAATTAGCCAGCTATAAAATAGTACTTTTATACAAGCAACTGTTTATTGATGATGCATTTCTGTAATTAGATATTCTGTGTTAACAATTGTGAAACAAATATGTTATTTGGCCAAAAAGGGATGGGGGTTTCACTTCTGTCCTATCATCAGGCAAGTTTTGAATTTCATGCATGCTGGTGTAGTTTGAATTAACAACCCTGTCTCATGGAAATTACATTTAAATTGATCTAATTTATTTTCTCAATTATGCTGTGATGACAAACATAATCGCTGCCTGGATTATGTTCAGAGGCAACATTTTATCCCAGTGAATGAGGCGCTTTATTTATGTACCACGCAGGACTTCAACACCAGGGTTTAGATCCCATCTGTGTTTCTCAGTCAAGTAACTACTTGCTTTTTTTTCTGTATTAAAGAGGCCACATTATGCTTTCTGGGTTTTCCCCTTTTCTTTAGTGTGTTATATACTGTAGCGTGCATGAAAAATGTCTGCAAAGTTAGAAAGCCCAAAATCCCTGAGGGAGTTACTCGCTCCAACAAAAAACCCTGCTCCTGAACTGTCTAAAACGTCTTCTTTGTAGTCCAGCCTTTCCTTCTGTTACTTGGATGTAGCGCTAAACACAGCACCACCTCCAGCTAGGTGACTGTCCTCCACCTAGGTGAGGATCCGCCCACAGAGACCTGTTTTTAAAAAATTACTATTATTGTGAAGAAGCCTCAGGAAACGCAGTGTATTTGTCATCACTGTTAATGCTAACCGCACCTACCAATTAAGGCAACCATTTTCTGCTTTATTTATGTGTTCATTTTTACAGGGCCGACCCCTTTGAAATATATGTACATGGAACTGAACAAGAAGGAGCAGCCACAGTGAGCTGTTAAATGAAGAGTTCCTTTGGAAGCGACACATTAAACGCCTCCAACTCCTCAGCAAGGCAACCGATTTGACTGTGCCCTGTTGTTGTGTGGAAAGCTACTCATGCTGGAGCATGAAATCAGACTGCGGCTGCTCATGGCATGAAGGTAAAAAGGCTGATAATTGACGAAAAACAACATGAATGTGTTTGGCTGCAGCAAAGTAGCTACTCAAGGAGTGCATTATTAAACTGCACTTGCTGTTACCACGGTAACCACAGGTGTCGGTAAATCTCAGCAGGACTGAAATCTTGAGGATTATTATTTAAAGTAAAGGCATTTTTAATCCTGTTTCTAACACTAAAACAGGCGCAATCACTGGCTCAAATCATTGTGGATCCTAACATCTGTTCCACTGTGGTCTAAATACTGACTGACAAACATACATTTCTCACATGTGGTCATGTTTAGTGTTTTTATTCTCAACCACAGCATATGCATCAACTCTATTATATAGTCTTCCACAAAAATGAGGAAGGTTACAGTTTAAAATCAACTGGAGTCATAAATGGCCTTGGTCCTCAGGGGCCTTTATGAGCATGACACATAGTTCTTAGTGTAAACACAACACACACAAATCCAAAAACAAAGATCCCCCCACACACATGCCTGCGCTGCTTAAACACTAATTAGATGCTTAACTGGACAAAATCGCACTCGCACTGTTGCATTTGGCAGATGGTATTTTGCAGAATTTCCCACAACAGCATTTTAGCAATGTGACACAGAATACCTGCCAGCAGATTCTCATCGGACCGAAACGGGGAGAAGAAGACTTCCTGGATTGCTTTGCAACTTCATCTTATTGCATTAGCGTGTCTTTATGCTCAAAATTGCTACAGGGACCTTGGATAAAGTAGTCCAGAGAGTTTGTGTTCGTTACACTAAACAGTGATCAGCCTGAATTCACATTCTAGCTTGGGGACCGGTGTCTTGCTCTGTTCTGAGGATGCTGTTGTGAAGATCTGGCTGCAGGACAGTTAGTGATGCAAGACAGGTAGGAGAAGAGGGAAGGTGAGTAACAGTTCGGGCTCAGAGAGTGCTTTAGGTAATCTGACTGCATATATTTCATCTGGATATATGTAGATTAGATGGGCCTAAAGGAAGTATGAAGCCTCATAATGTCACGACATAGTACTGTATGGTACTTCTTAAACCAGGACTAAATGCTGCAAAAGATGAATACATAGGTCTACAGTACCTTTTTTACATGCTGTGGTAAGGTAGGAATATCAAGGTATGCTTAAAGTATAATGATTAAGATTTTTATAATGTGGCATTATACCGTCTGTGTGTCAGTCGGTCTGTCTGCCATATCAGTCCAAAATGAAATACCTCAACAGCTATTGGATGGATTAAGATGATTTGTACACGTTATGACCAAATTACTGCAAAACTAATGACATTCTCAAATGAAGTTCATGGTAAGCGCTAATTACACGCTAAACAAAGATGAGTTAGCATTTAGCTGAAACCATCACTGTGCTGCTTGACAGAGCCACGGATATGGCTGTAGAATCTTACGGTGGCTTATGGTCTTCATCTTTTCTGCAATAGGCATTCACTGTATTTTAACTCCATAAAATTACCTTCTCTATACATGCACAGTTGTTTTTATTGTCAGGAGGGGTTCACAGCAAATGCTGCACGGATCTTTAATGTTAATGTTCGTATTATTTCACTGACAGAATCATAAAGATAGCTCTCATATATGTGTTTGTCACCATGGTACTGCTAGCTGCCAATGACCACTCGAATGATTTAGAACGAAACTAATGGGACCAAACTTTCCTATCCCTTTCATTTGTGACTGATAAGTGGTAGAATGGCTGTGGTTGCATTTTTTTTTTTTACAAAAAAATAAAAAAAGGGCCCTGTTTGATTCCACAAGATCCTCTCTGTTTGTAACGTGTGATGAAAATCTTGACATCTTTTTTTTTTATACAATAACACACAAATTCCACATGATAGAAAACTGACATTAGTATGCTACGATATGCCTCGGGGAGATCTAAATGGGTTTTGATGCAATACAGTAAAGCGTCACATCCATCTTGCATCGGGAAAGATTCAGTTGTTCGTAACATGCAGTGGCATTTCATTTCTGATGAGCAGACCACAGCTGGAACGATTGTCCCACATTAAACAGTGCAAGTTCGCAGCAACCTGACAAGCTTGCCACTCATCAGGGATAAAAATGGGAGCAAATGGGCTGATTATACAGAATCCTCCCTCTCAGCAGGAGCTGCTTATTCTGCCGCTTGCATGCACAAAATCATTAATCAATGAATGCTTCCAATTACACAGGAGACAGCTCATTCATATCTTTCTTTGAGTTTCTGGCCCATTTCAACAGTAGAGACAGACTTGGAAAAGAGACACTGTGGGAAAAGACAATAAAATAAATAAATAAATAAATAACTTTGTTGTATATTTTAATGTGCTACAATATGTTCAGAAGACTAAGCTAATTGTGTTTTAGAAATTTGGATTTGCATCTGACACTTTGATTTACTTTTTCTTTCTATTTGTTCTATTTATTTTGGGTTGCTTGTTGTTTTTTAAAAAACTTTTCATAAAATTTTATTTAGTTTTTAATGTGTCTTCTTTGCATTTTAAACTTGATTTCAGTTGCTCAACAGTCCGAGGTCTCTGTTGTCGTACTTTGCGCTTCATAATGTGCCACACATTTTCAGTGGGGGACAGGTCTAGTACCTACACTCTTTTACTCTGTAAGGCACGTAGAATGTGGCTTGAATTGTCCTGCTGGAATAAGCTGCATGTACCTTTCAGCATTAAAAGTGCCGTCAAAGATGTGCAAGTTACCCATGCCATGGGCATTAACACCCCCGCATACCATCACAGATGCTGACTTTTGAACTTTGCACTGGTAACAATCTGGATGGTCCTTTTCCTCTTTAGCCCGAATGACACGATGTCCATGGTTTCCAAAAACTATTTGAAATGTGGACTCGTCAGACCAAAGGACACTTTTCCATTTTGTGTCAGTCCATCTCAGATGAGTTCGGGCCCAGAGAAGCCAGCAGTGTTTCTGGATGTTGTTGATATATGGCTTCTTGAGCCATGTAGTAATATCCTTCATAGAATCATGTCAGTTTTTAATGCAGTGCTGCCTGAGGGATCGGAAGACACGAGCTTTCAATGATGGTTTTCGTCCTTGTCCCTTATGTCCAGAGATTTCTCCAGATTCTCTGTATCTTTTGATGATATTATGGGCTGTAGATGGTGAAATCCCCAAACTCCTTGCAATTGCATGTTGAGAAACGTTCTTAAACTGTTGGACTATTTTCCCCCGCAAGTGGTGACCCTCTCCCCATCCTTGCTTGTGAAGGACTGAGCCTTTTGAGGATGCCCCTTTCAGACTCACTCATGATACTATCACCTTTTTACCAATGAACCTCTTTACCTGTGGAATGTTCCAAACAGGTGTTTTTGAGCATTCCACAACTTTCTCAGTCTTTTGTTGCCCCATATATATATAAATGAAAAAAATAAAGAATGTTTCCTCCAAAATCTATTAATTAAAGTGTCTTGGTAGATTGTTTCATTTGAGTCTACACTTGTATTTTTAAAATGCATTTCGGTACATTGATCATTCCCGCAGTAATAGATATTCCATATCATAGCTATGATGTTGGGAGGCAGTACTGGAGGAGATTAGAGAAGCAGATGGTGAAGAATTCTCAGGGTTTATTTCAGGAGAGTTCAGCCTTTACAGCTCATATGCTGGCTTGATTATGAAACAGAGAGAGCAGAGAGAGAAGCCCTGGAAGAAGGATTTAAAGAGGCAGGGAAATCTTCATTACAACAAGGAGAATCCAGGATCCCTGATAAAAATGACTCTGCACCTAAGAACCTGCTTAAACTCTGACAATGCAAAACAGGGATTGGAAGTGATGACAAAGCACCTAAAAATATAATCCTCTGTCTGTCATTCTGAATGAATTTCATACAGAGCAAAAGAATATTATGGATGTCTTGGAGACTTAATTCAACCATGTCAGGCTTTACATGTGAATCGTATTGTCATCAGTCCCCGCAGGGATAATTTAATGAACGAGTGGGATATGATCTTGTTATGACTTCCCAGCATCCCTGCTCCCCTCTCGAGTATCTCATAATTTCCCAGAACTTATAACAAACAGAAAAATACCACCCCAGTATATCTCCAGCTATACCACAAATTCAGTTTATTTTTGCCTTCCTGAAATCTGAACTGATTGTACATTGGAGCACCTAACATTCTTTAAACATACATTAACATTATTCTGGCCATATTCGTACCTTCGTTCCATCCATCCATCTTCTGTTGTTTATCCGGGGCCTGGTGGCAGTGGCAGCAGGGTGGTCCAGACATCACTCTCTCCAGCAACGTTTCCCAGCTGCTCCTGAGGGATCCCGAGATATATAATCACTGCACCGTGTTTTGGTTCTACCCCAGGGTCTCCTAGTTGGACATACCCTGAAAACCTCCAAAGTGTTGTGATCATGTGTCATCGTACTTTTATACATAAACCTGAAATCCTGCCATGCTTCTACTCAAGATGCATTTGCATTAATGCATATTTCATGTATGTAAAATACAACGCATGAGAGAGGGATGAGAGATGGAGAAATGAGGGAATTTGATGTGTATTGTGTTCATCATGCGGCGTATGTGGTTATATTTTATCAGTATCATACACTAAAAGGTTATGTCTCTACAGCATTAAAAAAAACTCACTATTGCATAAACTCAGATGAACAGAAAAAGAATTTGACCATTGTCTAACCAACAATTGAGGTGTGTTTGAAACAATGCATTGTCCTTGAGCCCCTTTGCACAATAGCCCCATTCTCAATAATGTGATGACACTTGCAGCAGTGAAAAAATGCTCTTCATCTCTCTGAGTATTGAAACAGATAAAATCCCATATTCAGTGTGAAGCTAGAAAAAGCTCCGAGCTATTGTTATGCTGTATGAAAGATTTTGAAGTCATCAAAGTCCTTGAACGCTACCTCATTTGAGTAGCTTTCATTTAAAAGAAGGCCGTGCGACTGTACAATTTGTCTTTCTACATGTGGCCTTACCTGCTCATATCATGCCACAAGCAACAAAACACACATCAGGCCTCCAGTTGTGATTATGCAACAGTTCAGAAACAGAAAACATTGGACATGGCCCACAAATGCAATGTGTAAAGGCTCCTTGTTAAAGATGTTGAAGGCTTTTATGCCACCGGATGACATCACAGATCAATGTGCCATATTTTTTCAGTCACAAATCTGACGCTGTCAGTAAAAAGCTGCTGCTTAATGGAATGAAATGGCCTTTGCTGCAGTGTCAGGTTCTTAAGTGACAGTTCTCTCTGTGCTGCTTAGATAACTTTTCAAGTTTTTTAAAAAGTGTTTTTCAAAGAAGAAATGTCATGTGAGTGAGCAGCCGAACACTGCAACATCTACGTGGGGGAAAGTGCTTTTTTCCAACAAGCTCTCATGTGAGGAGATGTGACATCGCTCTACAAAGCAGTTGATTCCCAATGAATCCCCATAACACTGTCAATCTGTGGGGAAACCTGCCAACACTTACCATTATAAAACAGTCACGTTTGGTCAATTGCTGATAATAAAGGGACCACAAACACCAGCTCCTATGTCAAAGTCCATCTTTGGTGACCGCACATCACTTCCTGCTCTGACACAGTGGTTTGTAGCTGCTTGTACAAAAAGATAAATGCTTTTAAAGAATTCTTCAACAGAGCAAGCTTATGGGAGACAATTACTGTATAGGTATGCAACAATTTGAATTGTGCCTTACAACCCAGCACCTCACAGTGCGTTTGTCAAGGATAAGCAGGATGATACATACAGCATGAAGCCTGTTATGATCGATGCTGTCAGATTCGCACAAGTACACTTGCACACACATCGGGTCATCCACTGATCACAGGGTTGGCGGTTCAACCCCCACCTCCTCCTGCCCACATGATTGATGTGTCCTTGGGCAATACACTAGTCAGACCAGTGCCTTGTTCTGAGTGTCTGCGTGAACGAGCGCTGAATGAGCAGCACAAACCTTGTAAAGCGCTTTGGATAAAAATGCTATTTAGCCATTTACCTTCAACATGAAACACCAATGTTTGTTTCCTACACCCTGACAGGTAGTAATACACACAGTGCATTTGCCATTCTAAACATCTGACCTTTGCAAAGTGCTATTTTGAAATGATGCATTATACTGTTTTTTTTTTCCATTTCAGCCAAACATACTATACAGAGAGTATAATCAACTGCTGAGTGTTCTTGCACACATGCAAATAAATAAAGAACTCCACATTGCCATGTGTGAGTCCTGCTTGAAATGTTATTCTTCTTTCCTCCTTCAATTTTTGTCTGCCAGGCAAGAAAAAGAACATTTCTTTTTGAGAAACATGCAAGGAGTCAACCGGTTACTTGGCAGGTCACCCAGTAAGCTGAATATTGATCAGTACAAAGAGACAAAAAGGTAGCATTTATAACGGAAACAAATCTATTAAAAAAACACCTTGTGCTGTTAAGATTCACAAGTCCTTTTTGTCTTGTGGTAATGCATATCAAAATCTTCCTGCACAAGGACATTCCACATAGATTTAAATAAGTATCTGAGGAATTGCAGTAATGATGATGAAATTTGGTATGGATTACACTGTTAAGTCAGTTTGAAATATGCTCAGACCCCTTAGAGTTAATGGGGAAAGATGGTGGCACCAAAGATAGTTTTTCTCCAAAGATGATATTTGCCCTTGACCTACATTTATCGAGCATTACAGATGTTGCCATAATCACCGCAATTATTTTCAATTTGCCGTCATCCTGTATCTCCTTGGCGAATTAGAGAGAACTCCAAATGAACAAGACTGCAGAGATTGTCCCCATGAATTTTAAGTGTCATTCCCCCCATTTAGATTAGATGAGCCGCAGGTCACCTTTTCCACTGTTCAGACTTTCCAAAGTCTTTAGCTCGTCTGCTGGGAAAGTATCATCAGCCCCTGTGAAATATGTAAGATTAGTTATGCAATGTCAATTACATCAGTCATCAGTTATGCCACAGTGATCAGCTCTGAGTGATGGAAGGGATATTCTTCATGACCTTCCACTGATGATATCTCTTTGTTTTTCTGGTTCTTGGGCCAGAGAGCGGCCCAGGGGTGCAGGAGGTTTCTGTGTCAGGGAGGCACAGTGTCAGGTCCTCTCCGAGCTCAAGGGATAAAAACCGAAAAGGACAGCTGCCGATGTCTGAATGCCCTAGCACACAGGAAATGGCTAAGAGACACACACACACAGCTGTCTGCTGGCATTAGTATGAGTGACAGTCTTACCACCTTCAGAGTCACACGGACATGCATCTCCATGTCAAAGAGGGAATGATACTGAACTACAGGTAGCTGGATGGATACATGGCCTCAGGAAACATGATGCGTCTAAAGCGGTAGATGGGAATCACTGACCATAAACGTATAATGCTATTAAGAGAACCAAGCCGACAGGAACGGTGCTGGGTTTTGCTGATTTTTGAAGTGGCCACAATCAACTTTGCCTGCCACACGACACCATTCATGTTATGCTTTCAAGAAAAAATACAAAACAAAACTGCTGGAGGAAGAAAAAAAACATACATTAAGAAATTGTTATTTAATTATTGCTCTTTGTTATTATCACAATGTCAATAAATTACTTTGTGCCATTAATGTGTGCAGGGATTCAGCCCTCTTTGTCAGAGAAGGATTCTAATGCAGTTCAAACATGGGAATGAACTGGGCACTATCTTGGAGCATTTCATCCAGTTCTTGTAATGCAGTCATGGCATGGTGAGCTAAGGTAGCACTTATTTATTCTTATAAAGAACCCTTACACACAGTCCTTTGAGCTAAATGCTAACATCAGCATACTGAAATGCTCACAATGATGATGTGACCATGCTGATGCTAAGCAGGTATGATGTTTACCATGTTTACCTTCCTAATTTAGCGTATTAGCATAGACCAGACCAGCAAAGCGTCATCAAGCTGCGAAGCCGTGCCCCCTTTGGGGCGAAAACAAAACAAAACATGCTTTCACATCAGAGAAACTACTAAAACTAGAAACAACCTTATTAATAGCCAAAGTGATTTACATGAATATTCACTCCCAGAGTGGCAAATAGTTGCCACACTGCTGGTGATAGTTATTACTGATGTAGCTGTCTTGGGTCCCTGTCATCTCCATCTAAAGGTCAGCCTAGCCTAGATCAAGCAGTTAGCTATTAACAGGTTGGTTATTTAAAGACAATACTTAGCCTAATGCTATCTCATGATTTGATCAGATACGTATGTCTGGATCACCAATGCCGGGCCACTGTGTTGGTACCATATGTGCCGGTCTAGTCTAGTTCTAACTGGCACTTAACACAAACTGCAGCTGGGGCTGTTGGGATGTTTTAATAAGTTTTAAGAATTAATTTTGCAAGTATTAGTGAAAAACCAAAGTACTGGACAAATAAACAATTTGACTCATCGATGGTCCAGGATGAAAAGTTGTTATAATTCATCCTGAGGTGAACATGAATGTGTTTACGATATCTTCTGGCAATCAACCCAACATTTTTTAGACAGCTCACAAAAATGACAAATTATGGTAATTTAGTGATGCTGCTCCAAATTTTCCACCAATCCATTCAGTAGCTGTTGAGATATTTCACCAGATACATGAAAATTCTGCACTAGGTCAGGGGATCCCTTGTGCCACAAGACTGGCTAAACGTTCACAAAGCAAAAAATTTATTTTGTTTGTCTTTCAATATATCCTTTAAAGGTGCAGTGTGTAAGATTTACAGGGATCTATTGGTATAAATGGGATATAATATACATAATTATGTTTTAATTAGTGTATACTCACCTGAAACTAATAATCATTGTGTTTTTGTGCACTTAGAATATTCCATTTATATCTACATAGGGAGCTGGTCCTCTTCCATGGAGGCCGGCATGTTGCGCCGCCATGTTTCTACAGTAGCCCAGAATGGACAAACCGAATCAAATGGGGCCTTTCGCGTTTTTACATTGACGCTGCAGCTTGTTTACGGAAGTAGAAGAAGACGAAGCGGAAGAAAGGAGCGAGTGAGAGGGTGGTGGTAATGCACCTATTACGCTGGTTGCCAACCGCCGTTAAAAAAAGAGAAGCAGAAGAAGAAGAAGGAGGAGGAGGAGGAGGAGCGAGTGTTTGCTGGCACCTTATATGGAGATATATAAGTTAGCCTACCAATCTAATTGTAGTTTTAACTTTAGCTAAAACTCCCCCCCCCCCTATTTATGTTGAAAATATCTAATAGCTACTGCGATTGTAAATAAAAGTAACCGTCCCGCCGCGTTTATGTTGAAAATCTCTAATTGCGATTACGGTTGTAAATCTACACGGATGTGCCAAAAGTATAATTTATCTTTATGTGCATGCAAAATACACAGAGACCTTTCAGAGATTGGCCCACAGCTGCTGAAAATTGCTGCCAATGAAAGTGTAGAGCTCATGTGCTTGTAGTAAACATGATAGTTGTTGAGCTATTCTTGATTTAGTTTGGTTATGTTATGTTAGGATGTAACAGAATGTATTCCAGGCGTATG
>JBBPCS010000729.1:1789363-1835892 GCA_037974645.1 Hollardia meadi
CACACACACACACACACACACACACACACACACACACACACACACACACACACAAACACAAACACAAACACAAACAAAAAGAGAGACAAAGTCAAATTGTTAAGTTATTTAATTTTATTGCTGTAGAGGTGGGGTCATTCTGTAGTGCATGTACGGCTGATTATAAAACACACACACACCTGTTTTCTGCCGTGCAGCCTGTTGTGTGTATTGTAGTGCTGTTTGTAGCTCTGATTTCTCTGATACCAGTATACCAATGGTCTGGATGTGAACCTTGGGAGAGGACAGACAGAAAAGGAGGATTGGAATGAGAAGGGTGTCCTTGGATCATATGACACCATAGAGGCTAACTTTATACACTGATGGCAATGACATGGCAATTTTACTATTTCTTTCTGTTATGACAGCGTTTCAGTAATTCTGAAAACACACATCAGACAAATTTAATGCATGTGTTTGGGTATGAAAAGTTACCTGTAATTGCTCCCGCATGGCTCCCTGCTCTTTCGAAAATCTCTGTTCGAATTCTTTGCGCTCCTGAAGGAATACAGACACAAAAATCCATTAATGTCAGGAAGGAAGCAGAAATTCAATAGACTGAAAAAATGGGAAAGACAGGAAAGAACAGACAGTCCAGCAGAAAGAGAGAAAATAAACTATTTACCTTTTGTAGCTGATCTGAGAGTCCCTGAGATTGCTGTGCCTGCCAAACCAACGAGTACAAAATTTAAGTTTGGGGAAGATCAACATTTCCTTCATGACTGTAGCAGTTACAGGTTACAAGTAAAATTCTGGCACAAAAGACCTCATCTGCATGCCAGACAGGACAGGGGTATTGCAAAGTATTGAAATAATGAACCTGTTCGGTAATCTACGTTATGTTAACCTTTTGTGTTTATTTGAAGCTTTGAGGTTATTGCTGTTATTGTGCTAAACTGGAGAGAAAATGCCTTATAATCAGGAATCTACAATCAGGTTATGACAGCTCTGACTTAAACGTGCACCCAAATGCTCCTTAAGAGATAAATAAATACTGACTTCTTCCAGAGTGTGGTTACTTAAGATGACATGCAGAATGCATACAGTATATTCACTAAAGAGGTAATTGTGGGATGGCTGAAAATGGGTTTCTCCGATGACACTGACGTGCGCACACACATACGCATACACACACAGCTTCTTACCAGCTGGTCTAGCTTGGTATTGAGCTGAGAGTTTGTTAGGTTGCTGGACTCCAGGGCGGCTGCCAGCTCCTGGTTCCGACTCTATCACGTGCACACATGCATCCGGGAAAGGGGGGAAAAAAATAGAAGAGGGGGATAAAGTGCAGTGGCAAAAGTTAAACAAATAACACATGGGAGGAGCACTGTCACAAGTGGTGCAAAATGTGTTTGCAATGAGATGAGAAGCAAATAATTACAATAAATGATGGTTGTTTAACTGATTAATGGAGCCAGTTAAAAGATAGTGGATCCTTCTTTACAATCTCTTTAAGTATCATTTGCAAGATTTGGATGGGATCCACATGACCTCAATTTCTCCAGACAGTCATATAAATTCTTTAAGAGTTTTCAAGTTGCACTTCATGGGTCAATCTAAGAGTTGTCTTAAATTGTGGTTAATGAAATTACACTACATGATGCAAAGGCACCACAGATATTTTAGGTGTTTCTGTACTTTTTTATAGCCCTCACAAGTGAGACCATTTAGCAGTTATATAAAGGATTATATTCATTTATAAACTGCAATTATTCTTGGGAACACCATGCAATTTGCAAGAGTTTTGTTGCTTTGAAATGTACTTCTTTTTATCCTTCCATCAATCCAGATTAATGTTGATTCCTTTTACAATCAGCAATAAAGCCTTCACTTGCTTCCTAGCAGCTTTTGCTTAAACAAACTGAAATGTTGTAGCATGCAATCATACAGCCCTGATTCCAAAATAAATTGGGACGCTGTTTAAGACGTAAATAACAACAGACTGCAATTATTTGTACTGTAAATACTTATTGTACTGTATAAGTTGTATTGTAATACTTATTGTTTTTTTATACACTCATTCTGAATTTGATGCCTGCAACACATTCCAAAAAAGGTTATATATATATATATATATATAGTTGTACTGAGGCTGAAAACCTGTGTCAGCCGACTTTTCTTCACACAGAAAATTGATCAGGAATCAATAAAGGAATTGATAAAGAATCGGATTAAAAGCAGAATCAATAATGGCATTGGTATCAATTCCCATCACTAACCGGCTACAAAACCGCGCTGTTGTAACACATATAGAATGTGGCCAGCCATTCTCTTGCTGGAATAAGCAGGGATGTCCCTGGGAAACACATCGTCTAGATGGCAGCATATGTTGCTCCAAATCTTGTATACCTTTCAGCATTAATGGTGCCTTCACAGATGTGCAAGTTATTCATGCCATGGGCACTAACACACCCCCATACCATCACAGATGCTTTCAAACTTTGTGCTCGTGAAAATCTGGATGGCCCTTTTTCTCTTTAGTCTAGAGAACACGACATCCATGATTTTCAAAAACAATTTAAAATGTGGACTCATGAGACCACAGCACAATTGTCCACTTTGCAGCAGTCCGTCTTAGACGAGCTCGGCCCACAGAAGTTGGTGGCATTTCTGAATGTTTTTGGTATATGGCTTTTCGTCCATTGTACAGTCTTAACTTGAATTTGTAGATGCGGTGACGAACTGTTTTTACCAACAATGGTTTCCCAAAGCGTTTCCAATTTATAGTAGTAATATCTTTTATACAATCATATTGTTTTTAATGCAGTGCTGCCAGAGGGTTCGAAGGTCACAGGCATTAAGAGTTAGTTTACGGCCTTGCAACTTGCGTTCGGATTCTCTGAATCTTTTGATGATATTATGGATTGTCGACGGTGAAATCTCAAAAAGCAATTGTGTTTTGAGAAATGTTGCCCGAGACTGCTGGACTATTGTCCCAGACAGTTTTTAATGAAAGCGGTGAACCTTTGGGTCTTTCAAGGATGCCCATTTCATACGCAAGCATGATACTATCACCTGTTACCAATTAACCTGTTTACCTGTGGAATGTTCGAAACAGGTGTCTACCAGTCTTTTGTTGCCTAAGTTGGGTTTCAATTTTCAACACGTTTTCAGTTTTAAGAAAATATTAGATTTCCATCTTACCTCCAGTTCTCTCTCATTGCCAGGTGATGCACTGTCCCCATTTACATACGCAGCAGATGACTGAAATGACACAGATATGCATATTAATGAACTTCCAACCCAAAAATTCTTCCTCAACACTGCATGTTCCAAATCAAAAAAAACTAGGCCCACAAAAATAATTACATTATTGTCTTATCATAGCTGAAACTTACGGTATACATTGTAGATTTGTTTAGTCAGCAGTGTAATACCAGCATTTCCCCATCATGTGGAGCAACAATAAATATAAATATGGTCTCATATACCAAAAAGCTTTAGTGATTTTCTGGTGACTGAGCAAAACCAAACCAAGCTCGGTAGCTGGTTTGGTGCTTCAGTTGGATGCTGTCAGTGTGCTTGAGGCCATTGGGAACAACTGGCAAATTTGAAAATGCTTCTAGTGCATTCCAGCCAAGAATAGATGCAACACGACCCAGTTGAAAGTGCACATCAGTGGTAGTGTGTTATTGTTAAAAGCCTACTGTATGACAAAGAAATGTGTGTGTGTGTGTGTTTGCAAGAGTGGGTGACAGAGAGAGAGAGAGAGAGACAGGAAGACATTGGTGGTGCTTAAATCGTACCTCAGAGACCAGGCCGTTCAGTTGTTGTGAGAGCTGTCGCAGGCTTTCTGTGGAAGACAGTGGTCTGCAGGATAACACACACAGGATAAATAATCAATCACAAACATTCACTATGTAAGTTACTAAGCTGCATTCATTGGAGTAGCAGCATATACTGGAGCAGAAGTCGGATTGCTTATTATACCTTATTTATGTTAAACTGCAAAAAATCATGCCTTGCCATAACAGTGCAAAACCTTGGCAGGCATATTTTGCAATAGCTTCTTCTGTTATGAAGACGATACTTCTACCCACTAAACATACATTAATATCCATCCTCTGTTCTGCGCACAGTGTGTGCTTCTATAAAAACATGCAAGGGTGTCACAGGCAGTGAGGAATCAGTTAACCTACCTATTTTCCTCTGTTAAACTCTCACTGCCGTTGGTATCAGGATAGTCCTACAGAAAGAGAGTAAAGAGTCAGAGAGAGTAAGAGAATTGAACAAACAGTCAGAGAGAGAGAGAGAAGGAACACAGAAAATATTGCAAGAACATTTGATGAAAAGAAGTGCATGATGACAATGTGCATTATCAAGCAGGATATCTGTTGTTAAAACAACACACATTAGTAAAAATGCAGCAACTGGCTATAGACTTTTAAAAGTCTTTATGTTAAAGTATATAATCTTATATATGTCAGACATACAGGAGTGAGAATGAGATATTGATAGATTCAAGAGAAAGAGAAGGAAAGAGAGCGATAAAGTGATAGAAAGACACACCTGCAGGTCAGTGTTGTGACTGACAGACTCAGGGTTAGTAGTTGTGTTAGCGCTAGCAGGGTTAGACACGGGTGAGCCGTGACCAGGCTCGCCCTTTGGGTCCTCCAGCAGCTGGGGAACTGAAGACCCCATGGGCACCATGTCAGCAAAGGTCTGAGGTGACACATGCACAAAAATGGCACACTGGTTTAATGCCAAGAAAAAGAGCAGTTATAATTAAAGAGCAACAGAAAGACAACAATGGTGTCTCAAACTTTATGTGTTGAACGGAAATTACTTGATTAGTGTAATGACTCGGATTAAGGTGCTAGCTCAATTAAGTCAATTATTTAGAGCAAATGACGGGACTTTGTTGCCATTTATTTTTGTGGTCAGCTAATAGAGCACCTTAAATCAAGCTTGGTTACTTAGGGTGATAGCTGTGGCAGCAAAGCTGTTTCACTGCTGCCCCAATTTTTCCTATTACTATTTGCAGGATGACATCACTGAAAAACTCAGATAAAGCAGTATAAATGCCAAAGATAATTTGAATGTCTATCAAACACACTTAACTCTGATTATGAAGCTAAAGCAAGCAAGATATTTGTGATAGTCTGAAATAAAAAAAAAAAGGATCGCATGTAAATATGCCACTATAACAACAACAAACAAGCACACAAAAGTAGCGATAAAAACTAAAACATAGTTGAAAAGGGAAACACAAATACATTTCTTGTTTTCTCAGATGCATGCCTTCATGATGCACCCAGGTACTGATATCACAGCCATGCAAATACTGATTTCACGACAACCCTTGTGAATATCCTGCCCATCCACACTGAACTTCTACATAAGATGGTTAAATCTAGAATATCACCAACAACACTGGGATGAACTCAGAGAAATAACTGTGCACCCTCCACACATTTCTTCATCATTAGTGCACTTCCTTTAACTCAGAAAGCACAGCACCAATGCAAAGATTTGGACTCAAGTTTCCCCCATGCTTTCTGAGCTACGAGATTAAAAAAAGAATATGACAATTGTTGTAAAATGGAGGCAATAATGGGGAAGCAAGGTAAAGTATTAAATACCACACGAGGAGCAGCTATTTACAGCAGTGGAATGCGGAGGAAGAAAAAAAAAACAAGCAGGGCAGAAACAAAGAAAAGAAATAGAGAGATAGAGGCTCACCTGACTGTTGCCATAAGGAGGCAGGACTACTCCATTGCTTTGACTAAATGCTTTCAGAATACTGTCAAACTAAGGGAAAGAAGAAACAAGGGTGGAGGATGACAGAGATTTGAAAATGAAAAGAACGATTTAGAGACTGATAGAGACATAGACAAACAGGAAAAGAGAAGCAGCTGCTAGGAGAAATATTAGAAGGAGGAGGTCTAGAAGTGACAAAAGCGTGTAATGACAAGAACTGAGGCTAGTGTGCCAAGTCCAACAGGTCAGCAAATATTGTCTGGATTTTTATGCAGCCTTTTATACCACTAATGATCAGTGTAACCCAATCAGAATAAAAATGACTGTTGACAAAACAAACATACAAATATTGACTTTGTGGAGTGACACAATCCCCGTCTACAAATCCAGAGCTGCTTCAGCTTCATCTACAACCAGCTCTATCAACTAACATGCAAATCTTGCTCACATTTCCCCTTGCTACAATATAACCTGTGCCAACTCTAATTCTTTGCCTACTTACTCACCTTTGCATGTAACCAATTTAGATAGTGTTGCCTTTCTTAAAGGCCAAATAACTATGTATGGTCAAAGCAGAGTGAGAATTTTTACAACATGAACTATCATCATGCTTTTTTTGGCCGTTATCAAAATGTCTCCTCTGCTCGTGCCCCTAAAACTGAACTCTATTACCAGCAACACACTCAGATTTTGTCTTATCCTGCTTCAGACTACATGAGTCTATCCAGTCCTGGCCAACCAAAATCAAATATGTTTGGAAAATAAATTGCATCAGAACAAAGGGACTCACAAGCAAGCTTTGACGAGTCCAGATTCCAGTCAAGCTTAAAAAACTACCGACACAGTGTGTGGAAAATTGACCTGAAAGTCAGCCACTGTGTTGGAAAGCTGTGTACTGGAGTCACACGCCTGTCTTTATTGGTGTGCCCAATTTGCTTATAAGACTTAAAAAACAAGCTACACAGAAGGAGATGGTGCTTAATTTTTAATTGTGTCAATATGTGATTTAAAACCTCAATATACATCAACTGTTGCTGCATTGTAACTGGCCACAGCAATGTCCACTGTTATTGTCATGGGATACACATTATTTTCACCCTGTCAACTGGCTGGCAGATAGGCATTAATGGTGCTCTGATGTTGTTGGCACTGTGTGTGTGTGTGTGTGTGTGTGTGTGTGTGTGTGTGTGTGTGTGTGTGTGTGTGTGTGTGTGTGTGTGTGTGATACATAGCAACTAGGAAAGCATTTCCCAATTTGATAGTGATTCAGCTGTATCATTTCTCAAACGGCAAAATATTTTGTGATCAATGTCTAAGCAGGCCATTAAAAAATCATTCCACTTGGAGAAAAGAAACAATAAAGGACTTTATCTACAAGCATGTGGATCTATTTTATCAGGTACATAATTATCTGCCATCCCAGTTACTATAAAACTTTTCTCAATGAAATGTTGCAGATTGTATGTGCTATGAATAGGTTCTTTAATGCTATAACAGTGACTTAAATACAAATAGAGAAATCAGACATAAAAGGAACACGCACAAAGACAGGTTGTTTGACCAACAAGGGCAGGGTGACGAGCAGGCAAACAAATGTTAGGACTGGGACTTACATTGTCTGGAGAGCTTCTGTCTGTTGCAGTTGCATCGTGTTGGCTCAGTCCCTTCACCTTCCTCTTCTTCTTGGCCCCTGCTCCACCACCACCACCTCCACCAACCTTTTCTCCTCCCACACTAGCAGGGGAGCTCTTCTGCTGAAACTCCTTCAGCTGAACAGCACACGGAAACAATAGATATATGAGATTACCTCTTACAAATCCAGCAGTATGCCTCTGGAACTGTTCCCAACTTGAAACTAACTGGGTCTTGTCAAGCTAAATGAATTAGGAGATGTGAATTTGATCTGAGAAGAGGCGGGAATGGATTGCTCCCGTTCTCTGGCAATACACCAGCTAGTCAAAAGATGATGTTTCCAAGACTGGAAATGCATAGCCACAGCCAACATGTTATTGACTGTCAGTCTGACTTGCATGTTTAACAGCTTGCTGTTCTAAACCAAACAAGATGACTTTGATAACTTGCGGCAAACTATGATGAACATATGAAGCTTATAAACTTTCAACTGTCTACATGTGTTTGGGCATGGGGCCTCGGACAGCTGTCGTAGGGGACCTAAAGGAATCATCATTTCTAAAATACTGGGGTGGATTCGCAGCGAAATGTTATCACCACGACCACTCATCCACGATGATTGTAGGGCAGCAAGAAATGCTGACGAGTCCCTTCCTGAAGCTAACATTTCACAGCTGATAAGGCCATCTTTTCGACTAGCCTAACAACACACCTAGCTAAAGCACACAGCAGGACAGGGAAGAGGGGTGCCAGCTGTCAAAACAGTCCCCGTCATTCTATCCAGCTAAAACAACTGTGCTCCAATGCTAGCTCAGTGTTTGTTGTAAAATTGTTTTTTGTTGGACATTTTCTTTAGATTATAGAGCCATCCTGCAGACGAGGCAGGAATCTACCCGACTGCAGTGTGGCATTCTTGACACTAACACATAGCCAACTTCATTAGTTAGCCAAGTTGCTAACGTCAACTTGCCTTAGTTAGCGCGTTAAGGTTTTTGACATTTTACGTTAACGTTAGCTAACGTTAGAAAGACACATGAAACAGTTGGGCAAAGAGAGTAAGTAAAGTTCATCGCTGGTGAACTAAACGGCGTGGCATGCTGTAAACACCTCTAAGAACTAAAAATAGTCTACATAATCTGGGAAAGTTAATGCTATCAATAAAGGCCCAGACGAAGCATCGGTCTCTCGTACACATTAAAGCCTACGGAGGAGCGAGAGAGGTGGCACAAGCGAAAGCACAGTGGTCGGACGACGTGTAATGACAACACCCCTGCACCGTAAAGGAATTTATAACAAGGCAGAAAAAACACCAACAACACAAACCAGCATAGAAGAGACAGGACCAGTTGTTCTTATGATATTAAACCGACTCAACTATAAAATACTTTACCTTTTTCTTAGCTGCAGCGAGTTTTATTTGCCTGCTCTGGTCGGCCATACTGCTGCTCTGGTCAACCGACCGAACCACGTCATCAGTTTGGTGTCTATTGGTGTCTCTGCCGGTAGGGGGCGCAAGGCTCAGACTGTGATCCTCACGTAAAAAAAACATCTCCAGACGTACAGACACACACATAACCTTTTTTTTTTTTATGGCAATTTTGTTATTCACAAATCCATTGAGTTAAGTGCCCTGAGTAAGGTAAGATGTCAGATACTGTTAGCAATGTTTACAACAAAATGTACTTGTCTTCTCTATCTTTACTATTACTTGTTACTTTTCTTCATTGTCTAATCTGTCAATCTAGTTTGTGTGCTTATGGGCTATGTGTGCACAAATATATATTACAATTCACAATTCATATCATGACAGTATAGATGAACAGAGGGACACTTTCATTCACACATGGTGATTTTAGTCTCTTATCAACCTTATCTACATGCAATTTTAATCATGTGGGCCTAATTGTAGAGTAAGGTCTGCAAAGCACCTATAGTTGAACAAGAACATGCAAACTCAAAGAAAAATGGACCAGGTAAATGTTCCAAATTTGAAACTTCCTTTGATGGCAGTAAAATTGCTAATAATTAACAATGTCTTTTGTATAAGAAAAAAGTGCAAATTTAATAATGGAATTATTGTTGTTGTTTTTTTGAAGAATTAACTTGCACTTATTAAACTACAATGAACAACCCTCAATAAAGCAATCATTTCTAACTCCATACATGCACAGGATCACAGTTATCAGTTGTCAATTATGCATCTAACACAGATGTTCCATCAGAGAACCAGGAGGGACTGTTTGTTGAAAAATAAACACATCTGTGTCAATTATGAGAGAATAATCTATACAAACACTTTACCCTTGTACGTGGAAAATATGTCAGAAAATAGTTATTCTAATAGTTAGCTTACAACTGTGTAAGGAAGGCAAGGAATTCAGAAGTGACAGTCTGGTTTGCAGGTGAATTTTAATGAATTTGTAAATGAATATCCACATTGTAAAACAGAAACAAAACAAACAACATCATCAATTAAAATAAAAACAATACTGGTGTTTTGGTAAAATATAAAAAAGGATGTAGTAAGTTTAAGGCAAATGTCGATTGTGTTTAAAATGTGTAGGATTAATAAACGTCTTGCTGGAGATCAGCCATTGTGGCATCTGAACCATCTTGCTTCCTGCATCATTCAAGTAGTGTTATAGTCCTTCCTTCTAGTTTAGCGAAAAAGAAAAACAAAGGAAAAAGCTGCTCCAAGCTGGAAACCCTCTCACTCATGCTTACATATCTGTAGCTTGTCAAAATTTTCCCCCAGTGATTCTGTCAGGTTTTGAGAAGGGTGGATTGGTGTTCAAGAATCCCTCTGAGGATACATCATTTATAATTCTGCCCTATAGTTCCACTCTGACTGGGAACCAGAGGTGGCCTTGGGGCAAGAGGAACGTGGGAACAAAGGTCAATAGAAAGCAAGTGACATGTCAAAGCTTGAGTAGCCTCAAGGAAGAGCACCGTTAAGAACTGTTTGCACCCACCACCCCCTCTCCAATAAATAAATAAACAAGTAACACTGACTTGACTTTGACTCTGTCTAAAAATCAGCAGTAACTAATTACCAAATTGTTTCACAGATTTTCTATTTTTGGTCATTTCTAGAATTTTCTTGAAATTGAAGCTTTTTTTTTTGTTTGTTTTAAGAGTAAATTGTCACTGTAATCCTCAAATTCAGCCTGACATACCACATACAAGTAATAATAACTAGGCCTGAAGCTACAACAGATGAGGAGTTTGTTTTTGTTGAAAATACACAGAACAGGTGAATTTTATGATTAAGTCAAACACAAGTAACAACAGATTCTATATGTAGTTACAGTACTTTCTTAAATATCCCATTTACAGTCATACTTTGGGTGGTCTTTACATTTGAAAGGGTTCAGGGTTCATAGACTCAAGTGTGGCTTTGGCAACCAGTTATCTAACCTTGACCTATTTAGACTTTTGTCATAGTAGACTGTAAAAGAGAATGTAGTGTATTTTGATGTTGGCTATAACATGATTTGTGTACAAAATAATTAAGTTAATCTGTGATCACTATGCGATCAGTGTTGAGATTTGATAGTCAAACCATTGCAGGATTCTTGCATTTCAAAGTGAATATCTTGACCCATAAAAGTGCACATTCACTGATGAAACACTCAGACAATCCAGTTTATCTGATATAACAGCATTTTCTTTTAGGATATTTAGTCACATGCATATTATAGGGTTTGTACATTTGTGACTCATTGTGAGTAATCATTATGGTACTCATGAACACAGTATCCATAAAGTAGTAAAGTAGGGTAACATTAAAATGAATGTATTTAATACATGTGGGACCCTTATTATAAAAAGCAGCCCCAATTTAAAATGTACAAAATGTTGAAATGCACCCTTCCTCAGTCTTTAGAGTGGCGTGTCGCTGCCCCAACTGTATACATGAATACGCTTGACAGACAGCCAATCAGCATCGGCACAGTGGGCAAAAGTCGTGACGTCGCCTCGACTCTATATGTGCAAATCAGCGGCGGCCAGCGTGCTTGGCAAACCCAATCAGTGCGTTCCAACGAGCAGCTGCTCAGCCAATCGCGGGCCTCCACGACGGGGAAGATGTGACGGCTTATATATGGACAGAGCTCAATTCATTCAACATCACTTCACAGAGCAAAGAATATAGAATAGACAAATAAGAGAGACACATTTTGCAAGAAGAGGCAAGTACCAGTTGAGGAAACGTCAAGGCCTTTAATTCACCGGAAAATACTGCGATTAAGGTATGTGTAAACATTGTAAATATGAAAATGCGACAACAAATATTTTGTATTTGCTTAAACGTTGGACGTAATTTCAAGACAATTTCATTTATGAGGAAGTTAACGTTTGACGACAGTGATGCATTTAACGTAACCTGAAGTTTATCGTAGCATTTTTAAATTAGATGGGCGACTTTAGATACTGGTTGCTATGCAAAAGGAACATACTTTCAATTGCTCGTTATAACAATGTAACGTTATTTTCCCTCACGTGTCCGTTAGACACGCTAACGTGGTTAGCTAACGTTAGCTACCGGCGGATTGGTTAGAAAAAAAAATTCAGTCAGTGGTGGTGTCGGGAGAGGCAGTGGTGCTCCACCCAGTTGACCCGTATTCTTTCAACGCTTATAAGCTTGACATTTTCCGGGAATTTGTTGGCAAAGACTACGCTTCCCATCTATCATCGGTCTGAATCGCTATAAGTTACATCAAGCATTAACGTAGCATTAGCTGCTAGTTAAGGGAAGTCGAAAGGCAGAGGGCCCACGTCATGAACGTAAAACCTTTATTAACATTAACATTTTGATTCCTTCTCAGATTTCTTGGTAAACCTGACTTCAACCAAGCAATGATGAAGCTGTTGTGGGTTGTAATGCTGGTTGCCGGCACCGTGTTTGCCGATGACGATGACAAGAGGGAGAGTGTGGGGACTGTGGTTGGAATCGACTTGGGGACCACCTACTCATGGTAAGAAAAAGTGACTTCTGGCTAGATTGTTTTAGAAGACGATGTAATGAAGAGGTAATAACACTCAAACTGTTGCCTTTTGATTAATCATTTCTAAAATGTTTTTCTGTAGTGTTGGAGTGTTCAAGAACGGTCGTGTGGAGATCATTGCTAATGACCAGGGTAACCGCATCACCCCATCATATGTGGCCTTCACCAGCGAGGGTGAGCGTCTGATTGGTGATGCTGCCAAGAACCAGCTGACTTCTAACCCAGAGAACACTGTCTTTGATGCAAAGAGATTGATTGGACGCACTTGGGATGACTCCTCTGTGCAGCAGGACATCAAGTACCTGCCCTTCAAGGTGAGTTTCGTGATAGTTTGAGATTTAAAGTAATGGTTGTAGGGTCTAAAGGTCTTCTGGAAGCATTTGAGCGTCATACTTGGTGTATTAATATTGATAAATGTTCCTTTTCAGGTCACTGACAAGAAGAGCAAGCCTTATATTCAGGTTGACATTGGTGGTGGCCAAATGAAGACATTTGCTCCAGAGGAGATCTCTGCCATGGTGCTGACTAAGATGAAGGAGACTGCTGAGGCTTATCTGGGCAAGAAGGTAAAAAAAAAAAAACCCATCGAAGAATATACATCAAAGGATATACCACTCTTAAATAAGCAACGTATAACTGAATCTAATGTGTTCATCCTTTCCTCAGGTTACACATGCTGTGGTCACTGTTCCTGCCTACTTCAATGATGCCCAGCGCCAGGCCACTAAGGATGCTGGAACCATCGCTGGTCTGAATGTTATGAGAATCATCAATGAGCCGTAAGTGTCTAATGAAAATAATGTAATTGTTTATTGTTCCCTTTGAAATTGTGAAAAACCTTTCCATTCCTTCGTCTACAATATATTCTCATAATTTTATATTTTAGAACTGCTGCTGCCATTGCTTATGGTCTGGACAAGAGGGATGGCGAGAAGAACATTCTTGTGTTTGATCTTGGTGGCGGCACCTTCGACGTCTCCCTCCTGACCATTGACAATGGTGTGTTTGAAGTGGTGGCCACCAATGGTGACACTCATCTGGGAGGTGAAGACTTCGATCAGCGCGTCATGGAGCACTTCATCAAGCTGTACAAGAGGAAGACTGGCAAAGATGTGCGCAAAGACAACCGTGCTGTGCAGAAGCTGCGTCGTGAGGTTGAGAAGGCAAAGAGGGCCCTGTCTGCCCAGCACCAGGCCCGCATTGAGATTGAGTCCTTCTTTGAGGGAGAAGACTTCTCTGAGACCCTGACCCGTGCCAAGTTTGAAGAGCTGAACATGGTAAGTTTTACAAACTATCAGTCAAGTTGTGTAAAAAGTATAGCACAACTGAAACAGATTTTATTATGCTATTTTACAAGCCTTTTAACTTTGTCTTTTACTTTGAAAGGACCTGTTCCGTTCCACCATGAAGCCTGTACAGAAGGTGTTGGAAGACGCTGACCTGAAGAAGACTGACATTGATGAGATTGTCCTGGTTGGAGGCTCCACACGTATCCCCAAAATCCAGCAGCTGGTGAAGGAGTTCTTCAATGGCAAAGAGCCCTCTAGGGGCATCAACCCTGATGAGGCTGTGGCATACGGAGCTGCCGTGCAGGCTGGAGTGCTTTCTGGAGAGGAGGACACTGGTAAGTCATCCTTGTACATTGTAGTATCTGCTCCACTGAACTTGACAACTTTGTCCTGTATACTAAACATTTTCCCCTCTTGCAGGTGATGTGGTTCTTCTGGATGTCTGCCCCCTGACCCTTGGTATTGAGACCGTCGGAGGAGTAATGACCAAGCTGATCCCCAGGAACACTGTGGTGCCCACAAAGAAATCCCAGATCTTCTCTACAGCCTCTGATAACCAGCCTACTGTCACCATTAAGGTTTATGAAGGTAAGAGATTGACATGGTTTTGAATATTTGGCATTTGCATTTTCCTTGTATGCAGACAGAATATTTTATTGCACAAGTTTAATTATTGATTCTCTCCTTAGGTGAGCGTCCCCTTACAAAAGACAACCATCTGCTGGGCACATTCGACCTGACTGGCATCCCCCCTGCCCCTCGTGGTGTACCACAGATTGAGGTCACATTTGAGATCGATGTCAACGGTATTCTGCGCGTCACTGCTGAGGACAAAGGCACAGGCAACAAGAATAAGATCACAATCACAAACGACCAGAACCGTCTGACGCCAGAGGATATCGAGCGCATGGTGAACGATGCCGAGCGCTTTGCTGACGAGGACAAGAAGCTGAAGGAGAGGATTGATGCCCGCAACGAATTGGAGAGCTACGCCTACTCTTTGAAGAACCAGATTGGTGACAAGGAGAAGCTTGGCGGCAAGCTGTCAGATGATGACAAGGAAACCATTGAGAAGGCAGTGGAGGAGAAGATTGAGTGGATGGAGTCACACCAGGATGCTGAGCTGGAAGACTTCCAGGCCAAGAAGAAGGAGCTGGAGGATGTGGTTCAACCCATTATCAGCAAGCTCTATGGTAGTGCAGGTGGACCCCCACCCGAGGGAGCCGACAGTGCACAAGAAGAGAAGGATGAGTTATAGGCAGTTTTAAAGTCGACTCCTGTCGCCCCTTGCCTCTTAGTGGCATCTAGATGTACATATTGAACTGATGGGACTCAAACAGTGAGAGGAATGGTTGGGAAGGGGTGGCGATAACAAGCAACCATACTGAATCTTCTGAAAGACTTTAAAAAAAAAAAAAAGAAAAAAAAAAAGTTTCAGTGTGTGAGAGGTGTTCTCTTCGCCAGAAGGCGGAGATATTTGTCAGCCCGGATATGAGGCTTGCTACTGCTGTTCTTAGGCAGTTCTGATGGGGTTCTGTAGTGGGGAGGGACTTAGTTGAGGGGGGAGGGGGAGGGGGAGGGGGGGGGGGTTGTCAGGTGTTTGTGGGTCCACTGAGTTTGATGTCTGGGGAATCAAAGGCTCATGTTCACAGGCAACGCTAAAAGTTATTTATTGAATCTGGTCAAAGTACTTCTGGAAAGGCATCGAAATAAATGTTTGATACAAAATGTTACTTTGATTGCCTCTTATTTTACAGTTTAACTGCTCATAAACATTTCAGAAATCCATTTAATAAACAATGTCCATTTCAGTATCAACAGTACAGAATTGACCTCTTCGCCTGTTTTCAGATTTCCACTTAACAACTATGCAAGTACTTGACAAATATTTTTATTTCAAATTTGGTAAATGAATATCATGTCACCACAGTCACAATACAGTCATTATGAATAACTCCCTGGGTGTCCATCCCTCCAAACACAAAGGCCAGATTTACTGTCTCTGAGGCTGCTGGGCTGCTGGCTTGCTCCTCACCTCCGTTCCCCTCACCACACACCTTCCACGGCAACAAACACATGGAGTGGTCTAGGCGGTTGGGTGGCATATCCCCTTCGAACTTCATGAGGAGCCATCTACATTTTTCTGCAAACAGGAGGTTTAACACCAATGTTACACAGGCTTATTATTTTTATGAAGAACTAAACTAGCTGCATTTATAGGTGCAGTAATAAAGTGTTTTGTATGACACAATGAAGTACAAATATTCAGTATTGGGTACCAGTGTTTAATCTGTACATGGAGTTGCTGGCTCCATCTGCAGTCATCCCCCCAAAAATGTAGATGTTCTTGCCCAGCACCACAGCTGAGTGGGCTGCTACCCCCGGTGGGATGTCTCCTTTGGTCTGCACTTTTTCCCACTTCATACTCTCTTAATAAAAGACATTTAAAAAAAGAATTGAAGTTCTGAAGTTCTACATTTTAATCCTATAAGATCATCTGAGATAAATACTAGACAGCTGGGATAAAGATAAGCTTTGATACTCCTATTATGATGCAGGAGTACTCAGGCTTACTTGTGTCAAGTGAGTACATATCATTGTGGAATTTATCTCCAGCCATGCCTCCATGAACGTAGATTTTTGAACCCACTGCAATGATAATATGGCCGTGTCTTGCTGGTGGGTGTCTGCCCTGTGTTTCTGGTTGGGACCAGGTGGAAGAGGCTGGAACATCAAAAGATTAAAAAAAAAGAAAAAAAAGATGTCACATATTTGAATATTGTTGTCATTATGACATGTAAAATAAACTGAAAAACAATATAATGTATGGCATTTCAAGCATTTGTTAATATTGAAACATTTATTTTGTCATGAAGTGTAACTGTAGGCAGAATAACATAGTCCCACCTTTAATGGGAGGATTCTGCATTATTTTATAAGCTGTTAAAATTTACCAATGCTATTAAATAAGTTTGCTACAGTGAAAATCTACCATAGATACACCTGCATACATAATATAGTCAGGTAGAATTGGACAGTAAAACTTATATTTGCTACTTTCTTTTCAAAGACTCTAATCTATGGATCTGTTCATTTGATAGATCAAGTATCTACTTATATTTATCATACATTTGAAAATGCTTTTTCGCAGAATACAGTTTGACTTGTCATTGCAGGAAAAGCACAGGTGTTACTAATGATTGTTCAATTACATGCAAGTATCCCAGACTGCAATGCCAGAACGCACAAAAACAGGGCCCATGAACTGGCACACCTAAATGTGCTGCAGTATTATTAATTAAGGTTATTAATTACACCTGTGTTTCTACTGTGAAAACACACCGAATTATTGCTCTTGGTCCATATTTGTTTTGATTAAACAGGATCAAGATTATTCTGTTACCAATTTTTACCAAAACACCAAAAGTCGATTAAGTCATTTTTGCAAACAGAATTATCTCTAATCTTTTCCCCCCCAAAATAATCTCAACTATAGACTGGATGCTTACAGTGTGACAAAAAATATTAAAAAGCCTTGCACACCCACACAGGTGTTTTCAATTCTTCTTGATTAGACCACTGCTCAGGTTGAAGTTGAGGGCAGTTGTGTGGGGAATTGTGTGAAGTCACCAAACGTCCAAGTGACAAGTTGGCTTCTCTTAACTGGTGCAACAAAAGTAAGTGGGAAGTCAGGGAGATGCCAATCATGCACAGTCACAGCCTACTAATGTCCACTCAGTCCTCAGAAGGAATGTAATCAGTCAAATTAAGTGAAAAAACCCGTGGGGGTGGTTCACTGGGCCATTAATTATTTGTGCAGTTTGCAATAAAGCACATTAAGATTTGTTACACAATCTCCTAAAAGGTCACAATTTGTGATTTACTGAATTTAACATAAGGTAACTATGACTATATTGTGTGTCCAAGATCTTTGTCCATTGATAGTCTAGATTCAAAACGAATCCCATTGTAAAGCTCTATTTGATACAATCATGTTAAGCAGATGACTAATTCAAAACAAACCTGCGTCAAAGACGTGAAGTTTGGGGTCGGACACAGGTGCAGCTCCTGCTTCCCCACCGGAGAAGACGTACAGTCTGTCCTCTAGGCAGGCTGAGTTGGTGTGGTATGTCCTGGGACTGGGAGGTTTGCCATTCACCACTACATTCTTCCAACGAGACCCACTCTCTGGACATACATGCACAGGATGGATCATACTTAATGTCAACAGAATTCTATGGTCACATACTGTACAATCATTCCATCTGGTCATAACACAGCAACATTAAGCACAGCATAGCTAAAACAAAAACAAGTGGAATTGTTACCTGAACATAATGTTCATCTACATCTGAAATCTACATTTACCTGTTGGAATTTACCTCTTAGCTGTAAATTCTGAATACAATTGCGATTGCCGCTCTGCTGTGCCCCTCCAAACACCCACAGGCTCTGAGGGTAGCTCTCCGGTGCAAAGCTGCTGTGTTCATACCGTGAGTCCAAACCCTCCCATTCAGGGATGTCCCATTCAAGATTATCTGGTGGAAAACACAGAATAAAAAAAAAAAAGAAGCCCTTTATGAACGTGAAGAGTGCACACACACACAAGAGATATAGCCAAAAACACAACAAAGGAGTGTTTTACCAATATGGTGCTGTGACAAGTGACAATGCATCACCCCCTGATATTAATGTTAGCTTGTCTCATCTTCATAATTATTGATGATGGGAGCTTTATCCATAAAGGAAAAAAAATACTATAATCAACCAAAATATTTTTTAACAGCCCCTACACCTTTATCTGAATTACACATTTGTCAGTGATGACTGTCATTTAATAACAAATTGATGTTAAACTGATCTAGTCTTGGTCAAATTTGTTTTAAGTTTTTGGAAGTTTTTTTTTTACCTAAATTGATGGTATGGGAATATGAGAAACTGCCGCTGGGGTTAGCTCCCCCAACAATAAGAATTCTTCCTTTTCCTTCATCTCCAGATGGAATAAATGTGCAGGTGTGACCTACACTAACACCCGGAGCACTTCCCCTGGGTATCAAAGAATACCTGTTGACAGCAAAACAATTTCAGCAATATGAAAAAATTAGCTTCTTACATCACATGTGCAATTAACGGATCTGAATTTACTTACCATATTCCTTCTTTGGGTTTATCTAGAGGGTCAAGTACTGGAAGAAACTCCATAACTGTCAAAGACATTACATATAAATTAATCTGGTATTATTACTTTTTCATACTTCTCTTGTCAGGGATCAATTTCTTACATAACATGTTACATAACAAAATAGCTGATACATGATTACCCTTGGTCAAAATTATTGTTGTGGATTTCACTTATATGATTGATAGCTCTCAATAAGGTGATGGTATCCACAGAATCCCTTACGTGAAATGTAGGTATATTTTGAAGCAATTATTTGAGTGTTTTTATAGTTATTCTTGTAAACGGTTGGTGAAGGGTCGCTGTTAAACACACTCGTAAATATAATCTGTAAAATACAGCTTAATTTAGCGACAGTGTCACTTAGTTGGGATCACACTTAACGCCCCTAGACTGCTAACGTTAACGTTATGCTAACTCAAATGAGCATGTGAAGAGCTTCCGGTCCACTAACCTGTTGTTCCGGGTGAAAAGAGGAGGGACTTATATCCGTGTCATGTAACTGCAGTCGGTATTCTAATCTTTGGCACCACTTTCTAACATCAATACAATAAAAGTGGCTATTATGGCTCAATGAAACCGTAAAGGTAGCTTAAATACTCTACTCCCAAGCATTAGTACAACCTTACGTTGAAAACAGTACGCAAATCATTACGTCGACAACGTTGGTTGATACAAATTCCAAACGTAGTTGCCATGGTTGCCCGAAGCCGCATGAAGCCGCATGCGCAGTTCACTTATGTTAGCTATCCCGCTAACTTATGAGCTACAGTTCCTATTTTACCATGCGTAAAACCATAATGTGAATTCTCGCAGGGTTAGCAAAGTAGCCTGTGGCACTTAAGCCACTTAAAACAGTGTATTCAGTAAACTTCAAGTAAAAGGTAGGCTATACTATGGGTGACAGCAGCGCCATTCTTTTTGCATTGATAATTCGAGTCACAGAGCGAACTGTTAGCTAACTGTCAGCATGTTGTAGAAAAGCACGCCTAACTGGAGATGCCTTTAACACAATAATAAGAAACAATGCGTTTGTAACCTATAGTAAATGTAATATTTTTTTCTCTCCATGTGGAACTAACATAAGAAGGTGTATTTCTCCAAGTGGGTACTGTATGATAATTTTCTGTGCATTTCATAACATGTCCAGTAGGCTGTGCTATTGCCTTTTTTGTTAAAACTTCAAATTATGTACTAAATGTTGCTTGGACTGCCTTAGAGTGCTCATGAGATTTAACCATATATTTGGGAGGCTATTTTGGATATATTTGTGTCATAATATAATATATTGAAAAATGGACAAAGGATAAAATATATTTTACCTGTCAAACTTAACTTATAAAACTGACTGAACAGTGTTAAAAAGTCATCAACACAACATGCAACCATGCGGTGCATAAAAAAAAAGCAAAAATGTAATATTGTAATGAGAGCTACATTGAGTGCAATGATGTACAGACAGTGTAGATACGGTGGGAGCCGACTGAACAAATTTGGATCAGTCCTCTGTATCTTACCTTCTTAATGAATGAATGAATGAGCAAAAATAAGTGAGTAACATTTACTACTTACTATGTGGGAAGTTTCATGTCTAAAAGCAGCAAAGCACAAAACTTCTTCAGGGTGATTTGTCCTCTGGACTGTTTGTATTGACTGCAATAATACTCATCTTCACTTTTGCACAGATTTGTACCAAATAGGTATTATGCATTTAATAGAAAATGGTTTATTGAAGCTGGAAAGATAATAAAATAAGATATGGTAAAAAAAAAGGCATAAAATTGATTCCATGTCTCAGCAAGGATAAGTATTCTTTTTGCCCTATTTTTCTTTCACTGAAGGGGCAGGACACAAGGTCTTCCTTAAAGGACTTTCCTTGCAACATAGGTACAGAATAGGAGGGTTTGTTAATCCTTCAAAACCTTTGTACTTGCACTTTGTACTTACTTAAGGTCGTTTGGTTGATTTTTGTGGTCAACAAGCAATTTCTGTTTTAAGAAGTGAAGCCCATCTTTCAGATGCTGGCATTTCCTTTGAATAACAAGCAACATGGGTTTGAATAAGGGTGCAGTTTATGTTTCTTATTTTACATGAATAGATAAATTCTTTGAGTAAATTAATTTCTCATGTAAATTTGTCCATCGTTCTGATGGAGTTTAAATCTGAAATGAATTTAGTCTGCTATGCCCTTACATCAGTGGTGGAATTAAATATATCTAAAATCATTGATTTGATGAATGAATAAGTTGAGTAAGAATGAAAATGGCGCAGTGCCTATTGTAATTTTGAGATGTTGCAATTGTGTGGAATTTATGTGGAAAATGGTTGAATCTGCCATGTTTTTGCGTAAGTGTCCATTTGACAGGCTAGAACACAAACATTTTATATGCTGATGAGTTGATGCTAATGATAACTGAATTCTGAGTTGAGCTGATTCTTTTGTTTTTTGGGTAGCATCACTTGAATCACACAAATTCACAAATAAGAAATATTTTGTAAACTGGTTAGGACTGCAATTTAATGATTAATTTGATTTTCTACATACATGTCAGAAAAAATGAAAAATGCTGTAACAAAGGAGCCCAAGGTTATGTCTTTGCTTTGCTTCTTTTGTCCGACAAACAGTCCAAAACCCAAAGATCCAGTCACATATATACAGTGACATACAGAAAATAGAGAAAAACAGCAAGTCCTGACATTTGAGAGGTAGGGAGCAGTGAATTTTTGCATAACTGACCAAAACAACTTAAAAAAGTAATTGATTATTAAAATTTTCTGTTCATCAACTGATCAAACTGTATACCTCTCTTCAAAGCACTCACCAAATATTCACTGACTTGCTTTAATTTAAACTTCTTTTCATCCCTAAATTGTTTTTCAGTGCCAATTTAGAAGTCTGTTTAATCTGTAACTTTATTGTCTTTATTTTTATTTAATCTATAATTAAGCATTTGTTCTGCACCTAGTCTTTCAGTGACTTTTTTGTTTGTTAGGAGTCCTGTATTTACGGTACTAGACTTACAGTATATAGTGTGTCACTCAAATGATTAAGCAGCCATGTCCTCCAATCTGCTACCACCAGGAACTCGGCTCTCCCCTGGCAATCTGGACATCTCTGCACACAGCTTACTCTCTTCTCCTCTCTTCTACAATTCACCCCCAGTCTAAACTTCACAGTCATCTCCAATCTTCCAGCGCAAATTGAAAATTCATCTCTTCGAGGAACATGTCCCGCTGTCTTCTACTTATCTCTATACTATCTTAATTAAGTCTCCCTCGCCTCTACCTTCCTCTCACGGTTGCACCTGATATTGCCCCATCCTCACACCTCTGTCATTGCACAAACTGTATGTCTTTACATTGCACTTCCTCATCCTGCTTGAAGCTAATAGGGACATAAGTGTATTTGCTCTATGTATTTCTTCAGGGCCCTGTGGTTTTTACCCACAACTTGTTGCTTGTGATTTTGGCCATCTAGGGGCAAAAACTGTTGAAGGTACAGTGTAGGCTCTTGGGCCAAATCTGGCTGTCTAACAAAAATACGTGGATATGTATCAATATATTTACATCAAGACTTTTACTGGATTTTTGATAAATCATCAATCTGATATCAATATAAACACAAGACTCATGTAAATCCCAATCCTTTTGTCTCATTTTGCATGGAGCTGTTGGATAACTTATCAATTAAATCTATGTTAAATGAGTGTTAACATAAGCTGCTGAAAACATTGGGGAGTATAGAATGTTATATTGGACTGGAGTTATGCGACTTGTTTCGTTTTGCTATACTGGTGTTTGAAACATGCCAACTTGGACAGAGTTTGAAATCTCTAGTATTTTTGTCTGTTGAAAAATTCCCTAAAAGTGTGTGCATTTTGTGTCTATGCATGGGGGACTGACATGGAATTCCAGTCCTGTCCACTAACACAGACCTTGCCATGCCACAGTAGCATTATCTGCCCAGTTTCCTCTTCAGGAAAGCAGAGTATGAGTTTCAGAGAACTCCTTTGTTTGTCCTTCACTGTAACTGATAAGGACCAAAAATGAATCAGGGGGGCTTTTTGTGGAAGGTCAGAATGAGAGGAAAACGGAAAATGATTATGACTTTTCAAAGTCCTGAGGAAGGGACTCCACGCGGGAGAAAGAGATAACTGGAGATATACTTTTTGACATTCCAATTTGGACATTGTGTGGTGAGTGGTAGGCAGCTCAACAACCAGGTTTTTTTTTTCTTCCACCTCCTTTCAATAAAGCTTGATTGGGTGCCTTTGTGGTGGGTGGGCGGTGTGGTAATCAGGATTAGCAGAGAAGTTCATCTCTGGGTTACTGGTACACTGCCACTGGGCAAGATGTCAAAAATAATATGCTGCAGCTTTCACTGTTGGGTCACATTTCACCTAGAGGTGTGTTAAATCATGCTGTAAAGTAATCTGGATTATTGCCACATGACTACAAAACTGGCTTAGCTCTATCTATTATGCAGCTCACAATCACTGGTAATTTAATCTGTGTATTAAAAACATGCTTTTTGCCTTTCATCTTTGTTGTTTGCTCTGGAGGCAGCTCTAGCTATATGTTATTTGTTCCTCGTTGGCTTCACGTCATATGACCTGCTTTTTCCCATCTAACATTTTTGAACTGAATGATAAAAAACAAAACAAAAAATAAATCATGTTACATGTTAATTTATGAATAACCATTAAAGTAAATGGTGAAATACTGGGAAAAAAGAAGATACATTCTTGGAGACTGAGCAAGCATTGCTAAGTTAACCTTGGGCTCGACATGTGAATTACCCTTGTCTGTATAGATCGGTCATATGACTGCAAATCCATCTGACAGCTTGTAAATGCTACAGTGAATGTAGCCCACATTGTCTTTGGTCGGCTCCAAAATGGTGCTGAACAGCCCATAGAAACCCAGGAAACTGCGGTATTATGAAAGAAAGCATTCTTTTTTTTGGTAACAGAATTCTTTACCTCACACTCAAAGCTATCTCTTACCAGTAGGTGGCTCATTAGTAACAAGAAACAACAGGCAAATCCAGCAGAAGTCAAATTTAGATGAACCCTGCAAAACAGGCTTTTATGGGCGTACGGCAAGTTTGCATTGTGATTTTTATTTTGCTCCTCAATTGATAGACGATTTAAAGACCATAACTAAGCTTTGTAATGTCACTGTTACTGTATGTCCTTTAAAAGCATGTGGTCCACTTTGCGGGCAGATAATTCCAAAATCCTGGCTAGAAGCTGCACCACTTGTGTAAATGAGGAAGCTTTAGAGTGACGGTGTCAGTGCTACATTATACTGTGTAGAAACAGAGTGAACCTTTGTGCATATTGAGCACATTTAATTATGCCAAACAACTAAACATGTTCATACATTTATTGTGCAGATTGAAATCTCTGTTGTATGCAGATAAAGATTAACTACTGTGATCTGGCCTTGTCCACTAGATCCAACAGGATGCTTACAACACAGTTGAGCCCCGTAACTGCCAGCCTGTGTAATCTTATTACATCTCAATTTTAACATGTTTTAATTAATTTTCTCTGTGCTTGCTCTCTCTGCCTTTAACTGCATGCATACACACACACACACACACACAAGCATCAAGTTTCGTTTGTTCCCTATAGTTGCTGAAACCATCGTGTCTGCAATAGTGCAGCGAGCATGCTTTCTCCAAGATGACCTACCTCAGGGTCTACCTGCGGAAGCCCCCTGTCAACTCTCCTGAAACATCGTCCTTTCTACTCAGAACCCATGGTGAGCTTAATTTCTTTTAACTTTTTATTGAGGAAAAGTAGTCTGTATTTTTAGACTGTAATATGAGATAGTTTGTTAAGAGGTTTCTTGCATGCATCCATAACAGGATCAACCAAAAAAGTCCAAAAGAGTGTCTCTCTTGTCTGTCTTAATCCAATATATTGACAGTAAAGGAATGTGTCCATGTTATATAAAAGGATTGTGTCACATACTTGTGCCAGTGCAGACACTCGATCCTAGCGTGTCTAACATGAGAAGCATGTTCCTCGCAGCAACGAGTGGGCTCAGATGTAGCAACAAGTCCTTTGGTCTGGTAATGAGGCTGCCCCTAGTTATCTGGTGACACCCTGAATCATTTATGGAGGGCGTTAGCCAGAATGCAGCAGGGTGCACCTGCACTGTTTATTGTAACCCATCAGTTATCCAGTTCCTGTACACACAAATGAATATGAATAAGGTATTACAGGGGTGCGGTTACAGTTGTGGGGGTGGCTTTTGTATTTTATGTCTACGATGCCTATGTGGCTGCGTCAGGAGGAGGTCTGGGAGGAAGTTCTCACTGTGGCTCACTTTAAAAGGCCTATTTGGAGGATTAACTTCCACACTACTTTGAAGTAAAACATCAGAGAAATGTATATTTACCACAGTGGTTCAGCCACCGATCCACTTTCGATTTTATGTATGTGACTCTGACACGGGGGAGAGAACAGGTAGAGAGGCTTTTGGGAAAAACAAAGCGGTTCTTAATTAACTTCACAAATGGGACCTGTGTGTTGCAGTTGTGTAATTTACATGTAATCCACCATTTGTAACAAGTTTCAAAACCTACGTGGAGGAAGATCAGGCTTAAAAAATAATGCAGTGCAAAAGTTGTGGCATTAACATGTTTGAGTTCATTTGCCGTACTTGATATTGCATGTCCTGCGATGTGACTATTGCACATGGGACCATTGAGATGTTGATGTTGAAATGATTCATTATGCAGCCCTAGTCTTCATATAGGCCTATAATTAAAACTAGTCAAACTGAGTGATTACAAGTTTTCCTCTGTGAACAATTTTGAATGATTAGTGGCGTCTGTGTGAGGTCTATTTTCAACAAGCCTCGCTTGGCAAGTCTGACATCTGACATACCATCAAGTAATACTTTCATTTCGGATTTGTGTGATGTTATGCATGATCTACCCACTTGGTGACTCACTGAATTCATTCTGAGAGTGTGCCCTTTGAGAACTGGGTCAAACTGTGCCATGAGCTTTACTTCGTCCAGAGAGCATCTATGTGTGTCTGTAGTCACCCTCAGGGAAAGATGTTTCACCCTGAGTGAATTACAGCCACCAACCAGGTCTGGACTTAATGTTTTCACTTCCTGTTATTAACTCTAATACTCTAATTCCCTTCTACAAACCGAACCTGCAGTTCTTTGCATCATATGTTATGTATGTGATTAGTATTTGAATATTTGACTGCAGTGTTCTTATTATTTCCTCTTTCCACCCATTATTCTGGTCATTTAAGACTATTCTGTAATTCACAAAGCAAAACAACAACCCGGTTAACAAAAAAAAAGACATCTAAACCACTTTACAGACACATACACTGAGGCTCGTAACAACTAGGACACAAATTGGGGCTTTTTCATGCCTAAAAGTAACAGAAAATGGTTGAGTTTGCTGCTGAAATTTAAATGCGCTCGACAAGTTTTGATGCGTAACTACTGACTCAAGTGCTTCGGGTTAAATTTCTTCGTTGTTCAGCTTTTGCTACCTTTTTTTTTTGATAGTGACACTCGCACTGTAGAGTTGATTACTGCACCATTGACTGTGGTTTCAAGCAATGCCTGAGTCAGGCAGACACAAGAAGAGTTATAGATGAAGGGTGGAGGGGAAGAGAAAAGAGGAATGAGAGAAAAGACATTGGAGAATAGATATAGAATAGAGAGGCTTTGACAGATTTAAAATTTGAAAGCTTTAAAGGGATATTAATTAGAGGTCAACCTCATTCAAGGTACCATACTTCATTCCTACTCTTCTTTTAGTCAGCATTTATGAGGAATAACAATGATTGTCCAACCTAGAAAGAGAAATGGGTCTCAAATTTGCAATGAAGACGAGAGATGCTTCTACAAAAAATGACCTGTAAATCTGTCACTTTTGAGGTGACATTGTTAGCTCTGATAATAATGTTTCCATAAGAGCAAAGATCATTGGTTATAAAGTTAAAAATTGTGCAGATCCCTTAACCTGGTCTCGATTTAATAGCTCCAGGATAAAAGGCAATTGTATGTTATTTAGTGTTGAATGGGGGCAAATTAGGTCTCCAAGATGGCAGTTTGTGCTTTTTTATTTACATACATTTTATTTTACTGTACCAAGAAATTACATCATGTTTTTGTGGCTGCCTTATTCTTATTTTCATTCCATAATGTTCCCTGTGCATGGAGCATTTATCTCTCTTCCCCTCCTCAGAATGGATAAGCCCGCCAATAATTATGTGTAACTGATGGAAGGTCTTTGTTGTCAGGATTAAAGTGCACAAAGCATTTCAAATGATTAAATATAAAATACAGGCCAAGGCCTTTTACAAATATGAAATGTACAGTCTTCCCTCAGATCTTTCCCTTCGAAAGGCCATCAAATAAAGCTCTACTCTTTTGTCTGTTAAGGCATATTGGTATCTGACATATACTGTAGGTGTCTGCCTTCATGAATTCAATGGGCACAGTAAATTTGATGTACTCCTCCTATTAGAGCTCCATCTCACTGGTTTTGGCAGCTAACATGGAAGAAGATGACTTTTGGGAACAAGCGCATTAAAAGAGGAAACGAGAGGACACCTTGTGTGTCTCTCATCAAATCAGCTCTTTGTTCCCCCTTGGATCAAAATGGGATGAATTGGCGCTCGCCCCAGATGAAAAGTTTGAATCCTATACACAGCACTTTCCCAACTTTTCAAAACCTTCCCGTTCTCACAGAAAGTGTTATAGAGCAGAGCATGGATTAACTCCAACCTCCTTTCTTGCTCCTTTCTGCTGATAATGGCTACTTTAACTGTCACATAAAGACCAACACTGTCCCCCAGCTTGGCCTTATTGGATGTTGGTGGGGCACAGGTTTTCAAATGTAAATGTGACAAATAAGCAGCAAAGCCTATTAAAGCAGAAAACCAGGGGGTGGGAGGTACAGGACAACGAAGAGCCTTACACACACATAACCTTCTCACCAGCTATATGGCCTTTTCTCCCTTTTTGTGGTAAATGAAGATGTATTTGGTGGTTACATTCTGTTCTTTAGAGAAACATATTTTTTCATTCCACACCTGAATTGAATGTGTCTTTGAGGAAAGAAAGAAGAGGACTATACATGCATTACATCATGCTCATACATGAGTCTGAAGTAAACACACTTCTTTGAGAAACAGGATCCAAAACTAAATAGAAGAGGAAAATTGCTTATGCATACAAAAAAAAAGAACCTCAAGGAAAGGAGTCAACTGTTCAGCAGCATAGATCAGAAACAATTTGAGAGCAAACATCATTGAGGAAATAAAAGGAAACGTAGGATAACTATGGCACTCAGTAGAGCGCATACCTCCACCAAGGCCCAACAGTCCCCTTAAATTAAGCTGAATCAAGCCACCCTCATAGATACCCACCTCCTACTGTATATATGCCTGAACTTTCTCATCAAGATTCATGCATTATTCGCTGAGAAATTAACGAAAATGTCGAAAAACGCCCTATCTCTCAATGTTAACAAAAGTGATGAAAATTCCTGGATCCGCCCCTTTATCCGGATCTGCACCAAAATGCAATGGGTTCTTCCTTGGCCCATTCCACATCCTCCCACCAAGTTTCGTTGAAATCCATCCAGTAGTTTTGCGTAATACTGCACACCAACCAACCAACAGTTGTGAAAACAAAACCTCCTTGGTGGAGGTAATAACGTGTGGAACATAGATGTTAGCTTCATAAACTCACAACAGCATCAATAAAACATGAGACGTCTGTGCTGTTTTTAGATACGTGAAAAATTACAAGCATTTTTACTTTAGTGCAAGGAAGGATTCACCGTTTTGTCCCAAAGTGGAGAGCAGTTATGTTGGGGGCCATTTTTATAGTATAAGAGGAAATGTAGCAAATAATTAAAGTTGCACAAGGATTCAAGGAAAGTTATCTTTTAATTTCCATGTACATTAAAGGTGTTTGCAGGTTTGTGAAGCTGGGTCTTTACAGCACCGATTCTATGTTCAAAGCAAACACTAGCAAATTAAATTGAGTCTCTTTGTCCTTTAAAGTATTTTCTTATGCACAATAGTTGTGTTTATCCCTTTTATTTTTCCCTGTCTAGTTTCTTTTAGTATAACCCGTTCTGTGTTGAACACTTTTATTGTTGAGGGGACTTATTATTTTTTACTGCTGATATAAAAAAGTCTCACCTTTTATTATGCTGCATTAATTTAATTATAGTCTCTCTCTCTCTTTAAAGGTTGTAAGGTTGGCAGGTCCCTAACACTGAGGGCTGTTTCGCTTTCAGCCATGCACATCAGCATATCAGTTCTGTGTCTGAGGGTGCGTTCGGGTCATTTCTGTAGGGACAAAGCAGTGGCTGAAGGATGGGGAAATTTACATTTGCTTAAAATTTTCACTAGATTGGCCGCAGCATATCAAGTCATGACATTTTTTTTTACAGCCCAAAATCACAAATTTGCCTCAGACGGCGTCAGGATTTGTTAAACTCTAAGAGAATTGAAGAATGTTTGAAGTTTTTGTCGCAGCTGAACTTTACTCCTTGATGGAAACGCCTCTGTTTAGAGTCGATTGGGTAGTCATGCATAAATGCTAGTAATTTATTCAGAGGTAGAACGTTTCAGAGCAAGACTTTCTGAAAATTCAGCATCAGGAAACATTCTCGTAACGTTTTTCTTTAAGTAAGACATGTGAGTGAGTTAATTGCTGTGGAGTGCATCACAAATGAGGTTAGAAAAATGTTTTGAAATTTGTAATAGAGACTTAATACTAATGAGTATGCTGATGTTAGCATTTAGCTCAGTACAGCCTCACAGAGCTGCTAGCATGGCTGCAGATTCTTATCTTGTTAAATAATTAAGATCAAAAGCATGATCTTTTCCAAACCTCAACCTGCATTTACTCCAAAAAATACAATGTATTTGTATATGAACATACATTTTACGCTATGGGGTTGATTTGATGTTTGCACAGTAGTACTGTGAGTATACTTGTGTGTATTTGCATTTTATGTTTTCATTTGTGCATGTATTAACCCACGGTGCTGTCTCGTCTGCCATGCCCTATTAATTCACCCCCACTCTCACAAGCTGTAACCTTCCACAATGTTGTCGTTCCACTCTGCTTTCTAAAAAGTCAGCTCTCTTTTCTTTTGTGCCTCTTTATTATTCTATACTCATTTGTTTTCAGAAACCTTTGCATGTTTATCTTCCATCATTAACACCCCAAATGACGGATATTTACCCTGTGGTTTTAATGTTTTTCTTCCTTTTTGTTGAGTTGATGTTACAAATAAGGTAAATATATTCTGTCTGTTGGAGCAGTGTATTGACTGCAAGTTCTTTCTTTCATTGAGAATGAAGGAAAATCCCATTATATGATCAATACAACTCCCCCCCCCTGCTGCCTGTTTGCTGCAAACATGAATACCTTTTAGCCATTTAAACAACATTGTAAGCATGTTGTGTCCACTTAAACAAGATGAATTTCCCAGCAGTACAGGACAAGAAGCAGGAAGGGATTTTACTTACTTTGACTCTACAATTAAGCCCTGTTGAATAGCACTCTGCACTGCTAATCTATTCTGTTTCCAAAGTTCAAAACCAGAAAAAGCAATAACATTGATCTGAATGACACTTTGTCAGTCTACCACCTTAATTTGTTTAATTACATGCATCGATCGCAAACGATGAGATCTGCTTTTACCGATTTATCTTCTGCACAAAAAGCACCACACTGCATTTTACAATTGTACATTATTTTCTTGCCTTGAACACACAGTAGTCAGTATTCACTTTTGTTGTCTTTATAGCTGTCTTGAAACTGTTTTGCGAGTCTGTGTTTACCATTATCCATTTGGTTTGTCTTGTGTGTGCAGCATGATACAGATTCTGTTTTTGAGGCTGCTTTTTAACTGCCTTCAGTTTCAGACGTACCAGCGAGATATTTCAAACAGTGTTTTTACTTTGTTCTTCTACCACGGCCTGCAGCACAGACCCATGCCAAGTTCAGTGTGGGAACGACAAACATCCCTTGTACCCAAGCTCTGAAGTGCCAGCAGCGTTATCACACAAACGAGGCTCCCACATTTTAGCTTTAGACCGTGCCCTTATGAGCAGGATTAATTTAGAAAAGCACAAAGCCAATGTTAGCAGTGGCCATGTCAACATGGCTAACAGCGCTAGGAGACTTACAGGAAAGGAGAGAAAAAGAGAAACCAGCAGACAGAAAGTGTGAGTGAGGTCAGGAAAAAGTGACAGATGAGAGACAGTGGACAGACACACTCACACACACACTCTCACTCACACACACAAAGGCTACTGGCACCAAGAGGCTATTGACCTTTTTTGGTTTGCGTGTTGGTTCCACTTTGACTCAAAGTCTTTGAGAACTGTCTGCTTGTGTTTCCTCTGCTGCCAGTTCTCTCATGTTGTCAAGTTCATCACTGTGTAAGGATCCATGTGTTATTTCATTGTTTAGACTTTGAAATGTTGACAAAAGGCTGATGAAGGAATAGGGGAAATACAATTATTATTAAGACTGGAAGCAGGGGGAAACAGCTAGTCTGGCTGGTTGTACAGGGGCTACGTGCAAGAAGTAGTCCAGCACACAGTCTTTATGCTAAGCTAAGATAAGCTAAGTTAAACATTTCATGGCTGTAGCTTCATATTTAATGGACAAATATGAGAGTGTTATTAATCTTAGCAAGGAAGCAAAAAACAAACATTTTCCAAAATGTCAAATGATTCCTTAATATAAACTATTATGTGTAACATGATATCTGCCACCTCATCATACCTCTTACCTCTCTTGTTTTTAATAGGTCAGCTGAAACTGTCAATCATCCAAGAGCATAAAGTACTTGTTGTCAGCGGTAAGTCTTCTGTCTTCACATGCTGGATAGTGTGTATCATGGGGCTCTGAGATTTATCATAAACTGTGGATACCTTACACACCATTGTGTACTTTACTCCAAAGTGAATTGGCCTGGTTTGTGTACGCTCCGCCTTAGTCACTGGTATGTTTTTATTTACAAATCCATTCTTGGCAAATGCCTTTTTATTTATCTTCTCTTTTAAAATTGACACATGGAAACTACAGTCTCCGTTCTCAGGACTTCTTACGTTTTGATGTTCCCAAAATACGGACAGAACTAGGAAAGAAAGCTTTTACGTTTGCTGCATCTGCCACATGGAATAATCTACAGAAAGAACTGAAACTTCAAAACATAGCGACCCTGAACGAATTTAAAAGGATGGTGAACTCTATTGAGACGAGGTTGTCTGTGTGCAAATGTTTGAACTGATTTTGTTATTGTCATTCGTATCTCTGTGATTTTATGTTAACTTATTGTTGAAACTTTGTGTTGTTGCTATTCTTGGCCAGGTCTCCCTTGTAAAAGAGATCTTTGATCTCAACGGGACAAACCTGGTTAAATAAAGGCTAAAAAAAAAAAAAGGAAAAAAAAGTCTTATTAAAGTCTGTTCATATGGAGACACTGCTGGGGGCGGGGGAAACACTGTGTACCCTGCTCATTTTAATGAAGGTACTAGGCTTTCAGGCCAGTGTGTGCCTGCTTGAAAATACTGAAAAATTATAGCAAGGCAACTTGCTGTAGAGCATATGTGATTTGCAACATATTAAGTAAAATTTTTAATGTCAAACCACGACAGGCGACCATTAATTTAAAAAAAAAGGAAGAAGCGTAGGTAGTGGTTGTTTATTTTGGTCTCCCAGCAACCAGAGTATGCACTCTCCCACTTGATTCTCCATCTCCCCTCTTAGCATCTTTTGTGCCCCTGTCATGTCTCTGAGTGAATGCCCATCAGATTCCAAACTAGATTTTTTTCCACTCTTGTCTGTTGCACAGACACATTTAAAAAAAAAATAAAAAAAAAATCTAAATATCTATTTTTTTCCCCACTCCAATTTACATACATGAGGGGAACAGAATATTAAAAACACCTCTCAAGGTAATACAATTCAGGACAACATCATCACTAATTATGTCCTCAAAAAGTACTTTAGTTGAGTTTGATCAACACATCTCTATCAACAAAAGCGTGGTAAATACGCTGGGAATGAGTATATTTATTTCAGGGACAGTGGCTGATGTTTGCTCATATAAAAACCATCATGTAAAACCAACAGCCAATGTACAATTAATGTTTCATCTCTGTTTTGTCTCTCAAAGACTTGGAGTCAAAGTGGACTTGAAGTTTTAAATGTTTATTGCACATAGTTTCTGATATTTTAAATTTGTTACCAAGTGTTATGGAAGAATATTAAATGGCAATCAACTACTGTGTACAACTAAAAAGCTACCCAGCAGATTGGCAACCTCATGGTGGACAGATGCCCTTAATTATTACTTTACTGAACATAAGATACTATTTGGTCTTGACAAACAAAAACAAAAGTATTTGCAAAACATTGGGCACACACAAAGCACAAACAAAGCTGCACATTCTTTATATTTTTCACAGATTATACTGTATATCAAGTGGGTTTACGGGAAATTATATGTTCTTTCCAATTTCTAATTTAACAGCTGACATACTGTCTCATACCATGACCTCAACGGTTCTCCGTAGTTTAATTAGTAATATAATTTAAAACGTAAATGTAAGGACTATACACAAACACTACGTCACTATTCATACAGTTATTATATATGATAGCTGCCGTTAGAAGTTGAGTTTGAGCTGTGAAGAAAAAACATGAACAAGATAAGGAGGCAGTAGTGCTTTTATCTGTATTAAGTTGACATTTTGGTCTTGCTACTTATCCTATCGTAATATCCAGTGAAGGGTCGAGAGACCAAAAACACTGGGACTTACTTTCCTGAAGCAAACACCAGTCAGATGGAATCTCATTTGATTGCTGAGCTTTGGCACAGGATAACGTACGCACAATGAAATGACTTTGCTGGTAGTGGTGAAGGCAGAGAAAAAGTGCGTTAAATTACACAACTTGTTTTTAGAAAGCATGCAGATTTCCCTTTTGGATTCTCAGTCATCGGTTGTGTCTTGCAAATAATTTTCACAGCTTGTTACGTCAGCAGCCAGACATCCTCTTTTTCTCCCCCTCATACTTAAACAAGAACATTTTTTTTTTTGGGTTAATGGAAAGCAGTAAGCTGCATTAAACATGGATATGCCAAATATGCATCTACATTTTATACTCTCACACATGGTCTCCAGCAAACCTGACTGCACTTCTTTTTTTTTTTAGCAACAGTGTGTTCATTAAAAAATATTTTATAACTTGCAGGATCTGAGCCACGCTAAGCTTCATGGTGCATCTTAGGATTTGTGGGTCCGGTGTCACTTCTTTATTGGTGACATTTTGACCTAGTTACCTGAAAATAAGATGAGCATACCATATTTAATGCGACTACAAAGTTTTACTCAGTTCTGTTTGTATGTGTTTGTAACAGTTTTGGAGGCTAGGGGCATAGTGGAAGAGTGCCACGGGTCATGTGACTCTTATGTTAAGGTATGTACCACTGTACGGAATGATACATAAAAGCCCCTGTAGGAACTGTGAGAAAATGGTGGAGAGTGTCTGTACTTTTGTTTTGCTGTACTTAGGTTGGCATGTTTCCAGACGGTGATCCTCAAGACAGGCAGAAGACTCGTATGGTTCCTCACTGCAGGAATCCCATCTTCTTACAAACCTTTTCCTTGTAAGCATTCAGTCAATTTTCTCTGCAATCCACCAATTTCACCTGAGATTATGTACAGGGAAGATAACTGGATGTGACAAATATACTATGGGCTTTTCAAGTGTCATTGACGCCAAAATAAATGTAGGAAGGTTTCAGTAGGAACAGTTCGTCCAGTTAGTCACAAATGTACGTTGTACGAGACCAGATGACTTATTTTCTTTCCTTTGCTTTCAGTGTTGTCAGTAAGGGGGACCTTCATAAGAGACTGCTCTTCACAATGTGGAACTCCAACTCCACAACAAGGTACCTCCTGGAAATGCTAATGACAGTGCTGTTTTTTAAAATTTAAACTCATATTAAAAATGTTTGTTTTAAGAAGCTGAAACACTAAAGCACACCACATGTATGAACAAAGCTTCCCACAAGGGCAGTAAAATACCATATTTATAATTTATGCTGCTGCATTCTTCTGTGTGTGTGTGTGTGTGTGTGTGTTTTGTATGGCTGTTTCTGAATTTGGCAGAGTGAATGTGTTACACTCGGCTCCCTACCTTACGAGTCTTAAGCAGAAACAGGGTCATTGCTGGGGATGGAGGACGTATGGTTGAATGAGTCACACATTTCTTGTGCTATGCTGTGTTGAGAGTACAGAAGAAAAGCACTGCCATGTAACAGAAATACTGAAGAACACCACTTTTAACATGTTTTATATGGTTTAAGGGTCTTTGTCACGGACATAGGACACTGTGATTCACTTTATTATTTTTTTTAAATGGCTGTTTCCAGTGGAACAAAAACAAAATGCAACATACAGCACATGTATACAGATGTACTGTATACAGGGACAGGCTTATCTGAGTGACTGACTCAAGATCATGGAATGATTATAAAGATAAAGACCTTTTTGGGACAGTTTCTGGGACACAGATTAAGAGCAATTTGCACATCTTTGGTAAGCAATTAAGCCTCATTCACACCACATGTCCACTAGCCAGTACAGGAACAAATGTTTCCAATAGTGAGAACTCGTTTGATAAAGTAATATTCTTCTATGTTTTGCGAAAATACAGTATATGCCTGTTTGTTTGTTTATTAGTTTAGTCCCTGATAAGATTCAAACTGTACTTTGCCCAAGAACTGCACTGCAATCTGCACTTATTCTGGCTACAAGATAAAAGATGTAGGCTCTATACGTGCTCCTCTTTTCCTTGTGCAGAATGGCTCCGAAACAAGGTAATGTGCGTATAGTTGTGTTTAGCCAGATGTGTTCACACACTTCAAATCCACACAGAAACGTTTCCCACGACCGTGGATTGGACTGCCCAGATGCTCTGTCGAGCAAGGACAATATTGTAGTCCTCTTTGATAAAGCATCTGTTCAGCACAAGCAGTCAAGACAACAAGCAGCAATCTGACCAACTCCATCTGCAGCTGTTTTTGTGGAGTTGCTCAATGAAAAGACCTTTTCACAACCCGTCGAATATTTCCATTTTCATACACCAAGAAGAACAGCGCACATTCATAGCATTCAAAGCAATAATCACATTGCTGCACATGAAAAATACATGCTTGGACCCTGTGTTGAATAGAGAATTATGTATTCCTGTCATATTCTGTACACTCTGAGCCTACTAACTGAGACCAAAGGAAGTGCCAGGAAAGAAAAGCAGAAGAAAATGTTCTTGCATCTTGCAACTAGGCCCTTTATCACAATTCAAATAACCACACACCAACTGGAGCTGCCGGGTCTTTTAGAATTTAATGGTTAGATGCTCTGGAGACAAAATTGTATGTGCCAAGTAGCCACACAGTGTAAGATATTGTTTTATCAGGCAATATTATGCATACATACTGTAAACTGTGGAAGCAGCTCATGAATCATCAATGTCTAAAAAAGTCTCCTCTAGGGATTCTTAGTGTAACAACAAGGACAAGAATCCTTGCTGGCTTTCTCACCAAATGTGGTCATTTGTGGCTGTTGGAACCACAACCATCAATTGAACTCATAGTCTCAGGGGTGATCTTTAACCCTGTGCTGCTCCTGTGTTCCTCAGAAGCAATTTTAAATAAAGTCCAGGCTGAAATGTCACGGAAATTGCTCATTCAACTCTCCCTTGTGCTCTGTTGCTGTGAAGAAACTGTGGGCATCTGTGCCTCTTCAGCAAATCCTCTTAAAAATCACAGAACATTGGCCAAGGTGCTGCTGTAGCCAAGCTGATCCTTACATGAATGTGAGCAGTCCTGCCATGTATGGACACAATGACAGAGCATGCAGCTAAAAAGAAAGACCTTTTCTACCCCGCTTAATCTATAGTGGACTTCTGCCAGCTTCAAATTCACATTGTTGTTGCAGTGTTTGACCATTAAACATTTAATAGAAAACAAAACACTATATACAGTATTGTTTGTAAGAAATAATCCTTTGGATAAGCTGTTGCCATTATTATGCTTTATTTGTTTTCTTTTCCACTGATAGATTTACAGCTAAACATAAAAAACAACTTAAACATAAAATTCAAAAAGATAAATGTGCATAGCTGCATGTGTACAGTATATGCACGCGCGTGTGTGTGTGTGCGTGTGTGTGTATGTGTGTGTTTGACCGAAAGGTGCTCGTGCAGCTGCATAATGGGCTGTTGGCAGGAAATCAGGAAATACAGGATGCTTATTTAAAATTTAGTGAAATGTTTTGACAAGGATTGGATGGAATGCCATTGAATTTGGTACAGATATTCATGGTGCCCAGAGGATGAATTCCCCTCGTTTTTTTTCAATCTAGCGTAACAATAAGGTTCACATTTGTGGGTGGAAATGTGGTAGACATTGTGTAATCATGTTTGTGATCCCTCAACTTGTAATCTTAACATCTTTAGGTCAAAATTTGAATTAATCAAATATTTTGATTTATGAAAATACGTGCTCACTAAAACCATATCCCATAGCCTCTTTTGTACTTTGTGTTTGTTGTGGGACTAGGGTTAGCATATAACATGCTAACATTTGTTAGCATTCTATATGCTAGACTAAGAACTCTAGACGCTAGCATGGCTGTAGACTCCGAGTCTTGATAATAGTTTCGGTACAATAATGGCATGGCACTGGCTACACAGGCTATACTTGTTAGTAGAATGTACTCATTGTTGGTTTTGCTCTTTGTTTGTTGAAAATAGGAAAAAATGTAGAACATCACCTCACTTTTTCTTTAAAAGAAACAACAGCCATGTGGTGGTCCATGCTGTTATGTACATTCGATGCATTGGACATACAGTATATACTGTTGGCTGACTATTCTGGTGAAAAACTTTAACAGAGCTGAGTCTGGATTCACTGTAAGTTCTGGTAGAACAGATAATTATTGACTCAATATTGTCTTCACGGTCATCGGCTCATTTACTGAGTGGAGCCAAGACACATTTCAGGTGTTCGTTTGTGCTGACGGCCAGTTTGCCCTGAAAACAGCATCAGCAGCTGCATTCGTCCTGTCCAGCTGGGAGAATGTCGAGAACTGTTTTTCTCATGTATGCATAATTAAACACCCCCACTCCCTCTGCCACCACAACACACAGACTCCCATAACTCGGATAGTAAATTTGTCCGATGTCGGTTGACAAATTAATGAAAAATATTTACCACGCATGACATATTTACTACTTTAAACTCTTTATTGTTGTTTATCTTCATCATGGTTTACTGTGCCTCTAACGACACAGATTTTACCCATGCCTAATAAATAATAAGTGGTACTGTGGGACAAGATTGTGTATGACAAAATCTGACAGCAAGATGAAAAACACTATAAAATTTTAAACAGCACCACATTAATTAATTTGTATTTGTAGTTAGTTCTGCTGTGTTCAACACTTTTGGATGATACAAAACACACATCAAATGTCAGATCTGAGTTAGTCATTTTAGCTTTAATCAGAGGTATGGATTGATTTTTGGCCTACTAATTTATTCTCTCTGTCTCATTATCTGTATCAACAGAGTGAGTGCACTGCTGGGTTGTATGAGCTTTGGTGTGTGCTCCCTTATGGACCCGGACAAGGTGAGATTAAACACAGAGATTATAGGCATAAAGGCATTCTGTGTCCTTAGCTCCCTTTTCAACTTTCCCTGTGTTTGTGTGTTCATCCATGAGACCATGAACTTAAGAGTTTAGTTCAGTGTGCATGAATTCAAGTGACCTCAATAGTTGAGAGGAAACACTTTGGGGTTACCAGTGTTACAGCGCAGCAATGTTGCCTCCAGATACTGGAGTACAACACAGTTTGAGTCACTCTCTCTACTAAAATGTTATAGGTCACACACATAAATATACACGCATTCCCCATTTAAGTGTCAGTGAATCTCTTGCCTTTCCTTTAAAGGTTAGATTTTTAAAATTACAATCTAAGTGCAAAAATGCAGTATGTTGATGGTGTCGATGGTGTTGCACATAGAGACGTTAAATACTGTAAATCTTTAACCAAATTAAATCAAATCTTTTCCGAAAGGCAGTATATCTTATGGCCAAAATATGAACAAGTTGTGCAGCTTAATAGAAAATGTTATGTTGGGAGACTTTCAATATCACTGCTACCGCAAAGGCCTGCTTTGTTGTTTTCTGTCACAAGATAACAAAGCCTTAAGTCGATTCCTTTCGTCGGCCTGTGTTTGAGCTGTCAAAAGCACAGCGCATCCTGTTCTACATTTCTTAGCTGTTTCTCTGGCCTCTGTTCTTGACTAACTGATGTGAACATTGAAAACTACACTTAAATAATAAACTTAAGTAATGGACAAATGAAAATGTTGACTAAAATTCATCCTGAGGTAGACATGAATGACTCTGAATCTTTGTACCAAATTAAATGACAATTCATCCAATAGTTGTCGAGATATTTCATTCTGCACCAAAGTGGTGGGCCGACTTAAGAGCCATACTGCTAGCATGGCTAAAACACACCAAAGACCATACACAGTGAACCTAATTAAAAAACTGAGAGTAAACGTTCTTGGTAAGATTAAATATTTCAGATTCAGACATTATTACTCACTACTTCCTAGGCAATGTTGAGAGAACGACCGCTTAAAACGACACAAAAACAGACACACACCACTTCATCCCGCACACCTACGTCGTAATATAGAACACCTTCCCTTAGTCTTTTCTCCCCGAACTGTCCCATGTGATAGCAGATAAATGTGTGGTCTAAGAGTTCAGCGTTGCTCTTTGGCTGAGTTAGAATAGGTGCTCCTCCAATGTACAGTGTATACCCATAACTACTTTTAGCAATGTCCCTTCACTGTTTAATAATTTAACTCTAATTTATCCAACTGTCTTCCATTGGCCGTTGCAGATGTTTTCCAGCGGTGCACCACATATTCACATTTCTAAAAAGAAAGTCCACATTTTAGTGGCTAGTGCACCTACCTAGTAACCTACAGTATGTGATTCTTCAGCACTTTATCATTTATGTATGTTATTACATTATTTAGCATGCATTTGTGTTTTATGTAAAGACATATAAGGTCATTAGGAAAAGTAACCCATCTATAGGAAGTGTAGGAAAAAATGTATCTTTTGGCGTCTGATTTTTGACTAATACCACCAAAATTAACGTGGGTTTTTTGAACCGCAGGTTAATCCGCTAAAATAGGCGATTGACCCCATTCACACTTCCTGTAGACACGGTAGCCCTTCTGTTTTTTTAAATCTGATGCGTCACGTTCTATGTCACGAAGTCAGTGATGATGTTACGGTGGTTACTGTTTTGTATCTTTTACTACAGTCTCTCTTTCAATGGTCCCCGTTGGTACAGAAGTGTAAAAAGAAAAAGCAGACCGCATCACAAAGTTCTTCGTTATTTACGTGCCACCGTCCAGATGCTGAATGCGCGTCATAGCATCGCGCCGGAAATGGGTCAGAAATAAGCGTGTCCATCCGGGTGTGACGTTTACATCACAGCCGAGCCGAGCCGGAGGCAATAAATACCTGTGACTACTGCAGGGTCAATCGACCCGGGACTAAATCCAGATTGTACACATTCACATTGCACAAAAAAGCCAGATGTTAGCGGGTTTAAGTGGGTTTTTTGGCCAGCGTGAAAGGGGTATAAGAGACTTGTAAAGACAAAAAACTGCTTCTTGTGTTAGAAATCATCAGTATTTGCTTTTAATTGTGACAATTTGCCCAGAGCATTCAAGACGACATGAGCTAAATTTGTTTGAATGATACAAAATGGTCTCTGTATTCATTGAAAAGGCCTTTAATTAGCGCTTTTATTATCACTATAATTATTGTTGTTTTGTCTCAGGCTGGCTAAGTAGTTGACATAAAACCCTTAATTTGGTGTTTAGAAATAAATTGAGAAAAACAAGCGTGAACACAGCTGCAAATTTACAAAACCTCTTGTTCTCTCTTGAAGGCACGTCAGTAGGTCTTGTCTGTAGTTTCAATTAACATCCACTTCAGTGAGGAAAACAAACAATGGAAAGAAATAATATTTTAGTCAGGCTTATGGTTTCCTTCCTCTAACATTCATCCCTATGCATATTTAACTGGCTTAATATGCTAATTGGGGAGATTTAGCTTTGAGTCACACGGAGTTATGTCTCTTCACCCCTCAACACATCCGTTATTCTCTTCTGTTGTGCTTCTAACATTCATTCCATCCCTTTCTGTTTCCCTTCTCTGGATTCTTGTTTTATTTCTGAAGCATTTGGCGCTTATGAGTGTTGACAGTTATTTTTGTTACCTGCTTTGCTTGCCTGTCACATCTTGTCATTTGTTTGCACCCTTTAGCCACTTCGTGCTTTCTTCTTCTCTCCGTCTCTTGCTTTCTCTTTTCATATCTCTCATCTCTCTCCCTGCTGACTAACAGCTCTCTTTGGCCCACTCTTCCCCCCTTTGTCACATGTGCAGGGTAATATTGAACGATGGCGTAAATCCCTCTCTGACTTTCAGGACATATGCCCTCCCCTCCCCCATCTTCTATACAAGTCCCCCACCCGTCCTCCCCCCTTGTCCCACAGCCCGCAGAAATCTGTCCACTTAGATAAGATGCTTTTAAAACAGAGATTATTGTTACTGTCCATGGCATCACATTATTTAGTACAAAAGAGGAGGCTGGTAGTGTGTGTGCTCGCATGTGTGTGTGTGCTTTAATAAATGTGTGACACAGAGTAAAATGTTAGCTTACAGCAGTGTTATCATGTCCTTGTTTGCAGGTTTGAGTGTTCACATTGTCAGGATTACAAGTCAGCCCCCCTCTGCCACAGCCTGCTTGACTTTATCTAACACCTATAGTAGTTGCAAACACATAACATACATGCGCACACACACCATCTGGCTCACGGTGCAGAAGTGCAGAAGTGAGGGGGCATCAGCTGCTGGAAATAAGCTAAAGCATTGTGAGTGGTGAGGGTGTTTGTGTGTGTTCAGCGTTTGCAGCCCTGCAGGAGCAAACAACTGAGTCTGTGTGTGTTTGTGTACAATGTGCGTATGCTTTCACAGAGTGAATTCATTTTAAGTTTAGCTCTCATTAGGTTGAATCCCCAAGGTTGAAGTCATGCACACATGTGCATGCCCCTGACACACGCACGTACATACGCACGCTCAGTCAGTCAGTCACTCTTTGTGTGTGTGCTGTAGGAGGTTCAAGGATGGTACTACCTACTTGGGGAAGAGCTGGGGAGGAAGAAGCATCTTAAAGTGCCCACACAACACAACTACCACTCCACTGGTAAGGTAACTTAATCATTAATCATTATGAATCAATCAGGTTGGAACAGTGATTTTATAAACGTTATAATGAATATGTGTGAATAATTGAAAGTTTGAATAGAATACTTCGTCATATCTGGAGGCCTGTTTGCTTATTTTTCGATTTGTTATTTCCTCATTTAAATCTGGAAACGTTTCTATTTATAAGCCATTTTTATTTCAGGTAAACACCTTTATTTATTTATTTGTTTTTTAAATAATACCCAAACTCTATTGAAGTTAGGTAGACATGGGAAAACAGGTGAAAAGTTACAAATGACAGATAACAGCATATTAAAGAACGAAATCAAAATTGCATAAAAAGGACACACAGATAAAAATAGTAGTTTAATGGCCAATCAGCAGTGCTTGTGGGACAAAATGGCACGACTCAACTTAAGGTCTTTAAGCACATGCCAGATACATATTCTCACATGTTTGCGTGTGCCTGGAGTGTGCCAGGCTCGCGGCTCTTAAGTCTTTATCAGTCTTTGGGATGGGGAGGTGGGGTAACTGGGGAAGCGAGGGATTAAGAGAGGGAAAGAGAGAGGGATTGGGAGAACGAATGAGGGAAAGACAGAGAGAGCAGGGAGGGAGGGAGGGAGGGGTCTGGACGTAACCCTGACGCGTCACAGTTGCCAGAGAAAGAGAGAGAGAGACGGAGCTCTCCCACACCGTTTGCTGCTGGAGTGGATCTCCCTCTCACACACAGACACACACCCACCCAAACTCACATACACATCCTCACACACATTTGTTTGGACACCTATTTTTCTTCTTACCTTTTGAGTGCTCCCTCTCTTCCTACTTATGTTTGCACTCACTGGTAGTTTCACGTTGGTGGTGGTGGTGTGTGTGTGCTGGAGTTATGCTACTCTGTGCCAGCCATAAGGGCAGCCTAGACTAGGTGAGTACTATGTTTGTGTTATCATACCTGACTGTAACCATTGCACAGGAGTATATTTAGAAAGTTGCATGCTGCATTGCAAAGCAGCAAATTTGCAATGTGAAGTGGTGTGTTTTCTTTTGAGGATGCTGTTTGAATGTCTTCCCTCGATTCTTTTTTTTTCTGTTGCGCTCTCTCTCTCTCTGTCCCTCTCCGCTTCTTCACCGTTCTTGTTTCCTCTCCCTTATCTTCTCCCATCTTTATATGTCTCTTTTGTGTAGTTTAATTGTTGCTGGCATTACTTTTAATCTCTCTTTGTTACTCTGTCAACCTGCCAATTGTCATCTAATTTTCTCCAGCTGAGCTAAGTTGGTCACAATGGCTCTCCATGGAAAACCCCTGGAGCAGCTTAACTCACTCATTCAGTGAATTACTTTCAGTATGACACCATCTATTTGTGCACACATATGTGCAAACCCTTCAGCACACAATGACATGCACATACTCCCACATACACTTTTTTCTATCCTCCACATGGCTCCCCATTCTCAGTACCAGCGACTTTCCTTTGCTTATTCACATACTTGCATCCTGGGTTATGAGAACGACGGAGATATCATAAATGTTAGCTAACCCATCTCAATTTACACTGCATGGCTGATCTAGGCTAATCTGCCTCATGCAACTTTAAAATTGGTTTTATGCTTCTGTGGATGGAACTGGGACAGGAGTATCAGATTGGACTCGAGACTCAGCCAGCAGGAAACCATTATGTGGCTCGCATGAGTGGATCCTGACTTATACTCAAGGGTTAGATTGGCAAGTAGCTTGTTTTAGTTGTGAGCTGATAGGCTGGAAGGTGTTTAACTATTACACAAATTTAGTAATCACACTTGCTGAGAATGTGCTGTCAGGAAAGTTTTAAGTCCATTAATTCCAAATTGGAATTAATGGACTTAAAACTCCATTAATTCATGGCAAAAAAAGGTAAAAATAGGATGTAATGGAGGTAGATTTTTTTCATCTTTCCCAGTGGCCCACAACTGTCTCATCTGATCCATGTGTTTGTGTGTGTGTGTGTGTGTGTGTGAGTGGGGGTGCATACTCATGCATGCACTTGTGTGTTGCCAGCTGGCAGAATGTAGGCCATGGAGGCTCTGCTGCAGCATGACATGCACTAACATGGAAATGACCAAAATCCCATTCATTACGATATCACTCTGTGTGTGTCCTTCCTCTTTCTCTCTCTCTCTCTCTCTCTCCCCCAGTGTCTCTCCCTGAATGTCTCTTGGTCCCTTTGTATGTATTTTGTGTGCCTTTTTCATACTGATTATCAAAGTGTTTGTGTATACCCTTGAGCCTTTCCCCTGTCTTTTCCATTTCACGCCTCTCACCTGTATTTTTATTTACTCTCCAATACTGTTTTCTCAGACATCACAGTCAGACAGTTTCTTATTCACTATTTCATTTTTGTCATTTGCCTGTTAGCCCTCAGTCCATGTCTAATGTAACTTTAAGGCAGAACGCATGTTGTGCATGTTTTCACTAAACAAACAATTTGAAGTAATGCTATAGCTGCCAGTCGACAGAAGTCCATGATTTGCAATATATACCGTATATCATTAAGGGAAGTCCTGCAGTTACAGGACTGAGTAGGGGCATGCTGGGAGCTTGGCAGGCTAGCCGTGTGCCTGTTCTTGCTTTGGATAAATTAGTTTTGGATTCAAAGCTAATTCGTCATTTTTGCTGCCTCCCTCTCCTCCAACTCTCTCTAACTACTGCCAATCAATGGTGCCATAGCAACCAACTACAGTGAAACTATCATCTTAGATGTTACATCCTTGACTGTATTTTACAAGTGGTCCGTCACTGCTTTGTCACCATGTGCTCGGGTTACTGTATAAATGGAAAAAGCAATAGTTTGTTTTCAAAAATATGTATTTTGAAAGGAAAATTACTTTTTGATGAGTTGAAAGTTTAGTTTAAGTGTTTAATTATCATGTAATGTAATGTAATTTTATTTATACTAAAAACTAAAGAAGTTTTCTCACACAACAATAGTTGACTATCAGGAAGTGTATGTCTTGTTATAGGGAAACAAACTTAAAAAAATATAGTTTTCATGTCAAAGTCCTAGGAACATTTGTGCTCTCATTTGGGGGCTCAGTAGGACCTATATTTGGTTTTGTGTGGTTGTTGGTAGGTGGTTTGTTTGTGTATTCTGTTTTTGTGCAGCACTTTGGGGAGTTATGGTATGCAATGTTTTGGCAGAACCTCAGAGCCCTGGGTGAAGGAGGTGAAACGTGCACTCATTCACCAGACAGCGCAGTAAATGTTTCATAAGGGTGAGACATATAAATCTAATCAAATGAACCCAAAAATTATCACAATTAACATGTTGTAGATGCAAATTATGTAAAAAATTCTTTGTCCTAAACACAGGCAGAAATGTAATTACACTATATTCACTGTTAATCGAGTTCATCATGAGAAAACATTCCTAAAATGTTATGATTAAGCAAGTAAATGGTTCAGAATCAGATAGTTAAATGAGCTGTGCTAAGGAAATGAGTTTGGTTTGGTTAGGCCCAAATTTGTTCACAATTAAATGAGTTAAACTTCAGTTAAAACTTAAAGCATCACTCACAGTTAACAAAAATATTGTTAATGAGTTGAGACAGTGGACTACAACTACAGACATCTACAAATTCCCTTCTCCATATTTACTTTCAACTTTCCCGTTTGTAGTCAGTTATTGTTGACCTCAAAGACAATGAATGTCAAATCTAAATGGCCTATAATTTAACCCTAAAATGCCACATCCACCTTGAAAGAAAGTCTGACTTTACAAGCAAACATCATTCTTTTGAAACAAGTCTTACTGATTAATCCATGTTAATGTGCACAGACTCTCACCAGAGGTGCACTATTTGGATCAGTGTGTCTGACTAATCCCTCACTGAGAGACGTGTGCCAATTCAGAGCTAGGACTGTGCCAGGCCAAAAATACTGGGGGGCAGAATTATGTTGTGCAAGGAGCATCTCATCTGCACATGATGTAGCATCATCCTGACCTAATGGTTAGCTTGGGAAATGCAGTATTTAGAAAGATGTACACATATCAGCAGGGCATTTAAGATAAATGATATAGAACACATGCAAATAAACCATATATGCAGAGCACAATGAGAGGAATGAACTCTGTAACTATCAGATTGTGACAAGTCATGCTTCTCAAACGCTCTACCATTGCGGCTCAGTCAGACTTTCCTCTTGTATTGGCTCAGACTTTCTGCTTCCATAACAAAACAAATCCAGAGCGTTGACAGCTAATTACACTGGGGGGGGGGGGGGGGGGCGACAATAAAA
>JBBPCS010000729.1:1845363-1865588 GCA_037974645.1 Hollardia meadi
TTGCCAGAAACGTCATTGCTCTAGCCGGTGTTGAGCTGCACTGGGAGGGTGTGTCACACACTCGTTTTGCAGGCTAGATAGCTAGTTAGCATTTCAACAGCTTAATGCTTTGTTTTGTTTTAATGCAAATTGTGTTATTCTTCTTTAGCTAACATAGCGCTGTTTGTTCCTTAGCTTTTATGCTATAGTTAGCAGAGCATGATGCTTACAGTGATGTCATTGTGAGTCAGAGACAATGCAAAGCAGCAAAACGTTACCCCAAAGGCTTGACAGCTAAATGAAGCATTCTAATACATGTCTAAAAACTTCTCTCCTTCTCAGCATTAAGATAATGTGAACAATAAATTTGGAAATCACTTTTACTGTATATTATTTTTTGTCAGAAAATAGTATTTGGCTGGAATAAAGAAACTTTCAATAATCTAGATCATTTGTTCGCTTCTCAGTGTTTAAGAACAATGTGCTAGTTGTTTAAAAGTAATATACAAATATTAGATGTCCTAATAAGATTGATTTTTGTATGCAGACCTGAAGAAAACAACATTTAATACATAGCATTAACTTCTTTTCTTATACATATGAACTGATTTTGGAAGTGGTGTACTTAAATGCAAAGTGGCACTACCACAAGTTATTTATTTATCTTATTTATTTTGTTTGTAAGGGACCATGTACAATATTAAACATAAACGTTACCATTTGATGCATTATACCAGTGCTAGCCTCAGGCTAATTTTCATCTGCAATTACAATTAAAAATTCCACACAGTGACAGAACAACACTAAGCAAACTAGACAAACACACGCACGCACGCACGTACACAAGCAAGCAAATTTGTTTACAAAAAAAAAAAACATACAGAGAAACAAACATATAGATACTAACATATTACTTCTGAAAGGGGAGGGCCTCTGTCTTTAGTCCCTGACTCATTTGACCCATCAGAGATAGGATTGCCTTGTTGGCTGTGAATGTTGCATCGTTTTGCATGCTTTCGTTCACACTGCAGCTGTGGAGGGTGATTTTTCCCTCCTTGGTTTACTAATCTTACTGGGCCCTGAGTTGGCAAATTTCCAGAGTGACTTTCATGGAAAATTGACTGTGGCTCCTGTTCCCACACAATGCCAACATGGATAATACTTCAGCAAATTCACTTTAACAGGTCGTGATGCATGTGTGACAGTGGCTGTATTTAGATAGGGTAGCTGTACCACCAGATTACAGACAGACTCCTCAAGTCATCCTCCACACGTCACCAAAAAAAAAACTTGCCTTGTGTAGCATAAAGGGACTACAACTTGCATTTTGTTTTGCAACCCCGTATTTTAGACTGACAAATAAATTAACCTTGATATAGTATCTCCCCTTCATGGGTATTTCTGTGATGCATCGCTTGTCAGCAGATGGTACTGTAATGGAGGCACTGCAGTGTACGGTGTACAGAAGCATTTGAAATGATCAGCTTTCAAGCCAACAACACACTCTCAGCTGATTTTTCTACTGCATATTGTGAGAAAACTGCACAGCACTTCAGCACAAGGAGTAGCCTAATAAAACATACGGACAGACCATAAGCACAGAGACAGTGGAAACCACAACTACACATGGCCTGGCTGTCTGCTACAAGACAAATGCCCCAGTCTGCTCCAAATAGGCTCGCCACAAACAAGAAAGAATTTACATTCGCACTTAGAAGTCACACACTTAGAGTCTTGTCCTTGCTTAGCTTTATGCAACAAAAACACTTTGGTTAAGGTTAAATAATAAAAAAAAAAAGGAAAAAAAAGCAGGAGTACATTTCCTCCAAGAGCTGTTTCTCAAAACAAAATAATTTTAACCTACTTCAGAACAAACCAACCAATCAAATGATATAACTTTTACTACTTTTCAGTTGATTTTATATTTTGTCACAGTAGAGTGAAAGTAATTGGTTAGTTTTGGTTTAGGGGAGTCCCAATATACCAGTATTGACGATAAGCGTGATATGAAAAAATAAAATATTTATATTGTGTTAATAATATACATATGATAATATCGTTTGGTTAGTTCTTAGTAACTAATTTCATTTAAAAATGATCATAATGACTTTGACTCCTGCAGTGACTGACAGCTAGGATCAGTGTGTCAGTGATCCAAATATCCGCGTTGCTTTTGAAACAATCCAGGATGTAAACTCTGAGGAAAGCAGTGTTCATATGGACTTACTTTAGCTAAGAAGCTTGACTGGGCAGGATTAGACGGGGGACCTCACTTTACTTTCACCTTTCACACACTCTTCTTCTCTTTACACATAATGCAGGCACACACGCACGCGCATGCACACACGAGTCAGAGATTACTTATTTCACAAAGTAGTGCTGCATTTGACCTTGTGTCCTTCTTCTTGTTTTGTGCACCTGATACACTGTACTTGGCGCAGTGTATTAAATTTCTGTGTTTCTTGCCACAGAGTTACTACATTCCTTACATCGCTAGCAGAATAACAATCCCACAACCGGTATGTCAAGAGTTTGAGCAGCTTTTGAAGTCATATGGAAGGTGAAGAGAGCAGTAATGATGTGGCGCAGCACTGAGATGGAAAAGTTGTACATCCGTATTTGTGAATGCTCCTTTCCTCTCTCCTTCCTCTCCCCTCCCTCCCCTCTCCTTCTTGTTCTCTTCCTCTTTATCGGAATCTAAGTAACAGATGATTGTGCGGTTTGTGTGGGACAGTCTCAGGGAAGAGTTAAGGGAAGGGGGGAAGCACATTCACAGACTAAATTAGCGAAGAATGGAAAACCTTTTAGACTTTCTCTTCTTTTCTGTATCCATTTTCTGTTGCCTTGTCCTTGCTTCGTTCCAAACTGCTGCACATTTCCACCTTCACTGTTGTGGCCTCCTACACCCCCCCCCCCCCTTTTCTCCAAATGTAACCTCATGGCCATCACCCCCACTACACAAAGAGCTCTGTATTATCATTAACTGCCCACTCTATCTACTCCAACATTTTTAGTGTTCAATGTTGGCCTTACACAGGAATAATTTCAATGTTTTAGAGCTCACTGAAGGCTGTTGGACACTTCAGATGGTGGTGAAAATAATACTTGATATCCACAAAGGGAATGTCCCTCAGTAGACCACAAGACTAATTCAAGAACTTTTTCATTACCAACAACTACACTTTTACAACCTTCCCCAGCATTTTCGGTTAAAATTATTGTTCTTATGTATTGATAATTACGACATGTTTGGGAGAAATTATGCTATAAACACCCATCAAGTTCTGTTATTCCCTTCTGCTTCTGCTCCAAAAGAATCTAGTGTTCCCATGGTTTGCTTTTTAAGATAATGTAGGCAAGAATTATTGGCATTTGGGATAAATACATGTCATAGTCAAAGGAATGGCATTTTATGATGTGAAATGATACAGCAGCTTTCAATCAGCGTGATCTTTTGAGAAACTTTCACTTTTTTCTTTAGAGAAAGTGTAGTGCAATTCATTTTTAATAGAATTAAAGCACTTCCTTCTTAAAGAAAAGTCTGTCATTGTGTGTGTTATCTTGATTTATAGGCATCTAAACAAAGATACAGTATGTTGACCTGTGCGAAAAGCATCATGAAATATGTGAGTATCTCCAAAGTGTGAGGTCTGATCACCTGAGCAAGAGATTAATGACTCGACAGGCAACATAACAAGAATTTATCTCCTCAGTTGCCACGTCAGCATTCACCAATTAGGGGTACAGGCAAAAAAAAAAAAAAAAATCTGCTCATGACATTGGCAGCGAGCAGAGTGTTCGTGAATATAAACAATAATTGCACCCTGGACAATGTGTCCCTCCACATCACTTTGCTTGTCAGCTAGCATTAGCTCCAAAAGCTTCTCTGTGAAAATGGGTCTGACACTTTTGTCTGATGGGAAAGATGGGAAGGAAGGTTGAGGTGAGCTGAAAAGAGGACAGAGAGGTTAGATTTTCTGGCTGCCGTCTCAGAATAAATGAAGAATGGTTAGTTTTATTGCCAGAACGTATCCCTTTGTGAGTATTTTAGGGCCATGGTCTTAACCCTCTTACAGTATGCCTGAGTCCTTGTCCTTGCCAATAGCTGTTCTGTACTGCCTTTTAATTTGAAAGAAGTTACAGCACAAACCACATACAATAAATGCGATGCACACAGCGACAGTGTATCATATTGTAGAGACTGCTGGGGCTGGGGGTCGGAGAGTGAGTCTCCCATTAATCTAAGGGTAGCTCCATTCCTGCCACCTCCTGTCCACATGTTGTGTCTTTGAGCAAGACCCTCAACCCCAAATTGCTCCAGATGGCCAGCTCCTTGCATTACAGGTCCGCCGCCATCGATGTGGTAGTTTGTGTATGCATCACTGTCAAGTTCAAATTTATGGTTCAGAATGAAATATCTATATAGCACAACTATTGGATAGATTGCCACATTCATGTCCCCCTTCAAGATGATTGTAATAACTTTGGTGATCACCTGACTTTTCCTCTAGTGCATCATAAGTTCAAGTATTTGTCCAATAAGCCTGCAAAATTAATGACACTCGCATCGGCCTCAACTACTTCTGAGCATGTTAGGCACAGCGAGCATTTAGTGGTTCTTACAGAGCTGCTAGGTTGGCTGTAGATTCTTATGGGGCTGCTCCATGCACATAGCTTGGCTTTACTCGGTTTGGCTTGGCACTTGAGCCCAGCGTGGCAGGGGTTTGCATCTGACAACAGGGCTACCCGCTTGAAGGTGTGTCTTAAACTGATGGCACACTTGTCTTGAATTGGTAATGTTTAAAAGCATCGGGCTGCTCTAGGTTGTGAATAGTAGTTAAAAGAGCGGCTGTAAAATAGCAGCTAAACAAATTACATCTCCTATAAATTCTTCACAATTACTGTAAAGTCTCTGTTACTTTGTTATTTAAATGCTTTTATTATAAAGCAGCAAAATCAGCAAATGTTGGCTTTTCACCAGCAGTAACACCACTCCTATAGCTGGTAGCGAACATGATGAAAGGAGAAAAAAGCGGAAAGGGACACAGGAGAGACACTAAACTTCAAACCACAAAGATTAGGTTAGGATTAGGTTAGAGGCTGCAAAAGTATTGAGAGCTGAACGTACAGAGTTTAAAAACGTCTTTCTCTCGGATCTCCTGCACATGAGTTGAGTCTGGCAACACGCACTTGTTTGAGCGGGAGAAGGAGGTCTTCACGAGGTAGCCTGGCTACCTGACGCGCTTTGGCCCCACCCAGGAGATAGTCCGTCACTGCCGTGGCTTGGCACAACTCGGTACGGTTTATCTGGTAATAATAATACATATCAGTGCGGCATGGTTTGACTTGAATTCTGTATATTTTCACAACTTCTGTGTGCCTTTGTCTCCCTCTGTTTTACTGTTTATTTTCTCCTCTCTTGGTGGTCTTACTATTTTGTCACTGTTTAGTACTTTGAAGTGCACTAAGCTGTGAATTGTAATTGATTTGACTCACAGACTTATGAAAGACTAAACTTATATAGTCTAAGGTTGAAATTTTTTGTGGCTGCACTTTTAGTTTTGGAGTCATCTGTGTTTCACTCATTCATCCCACAGTTTTCTTTTAATGTGCATGTGAGTGAATGGACGGATGAGTAGAGTCAATGGGGTACAGGTTTTCCTTTTTAAGAGAGACAGCAAATTTCGTTGTATGTTAGCATGCAATCTGATCTCACTCTGTCTCATATTGTGCTCAGTGTTACCTTGTAACTGTAGTGTAGTTATGAATCCATATACCTTCCACAGTTTGCATTGAGGTACAACCTTAGCTGTGACCCTGAACTTGGCCTTAGACCCATCTTGTATGTTCACTGGCTTGGAAGATGCCTCCTCCTTTAATGGCTGTTTATTGAGGTCAGAGAAAGAGAGAGGCAGAGTAGAGAGAGAGAGAGAGATCCCACACTATTAAACACCAGATTGGCCTCGTCTGGCTCCCAGACAAGCTTTTCAAACTCTTCTTTCACTCCTCTCCCTAAGACATGCTTTCTTCTCTCCTTTTCTTCTCTCCCTCTAATCCGTCCTTCTGCCTATTTAGAGGTGAACAGCGCAGCATGAAAGAGAGAGAAAGTGTTTTTTGTGTGCTTGACGGGTAACCCTCGCCCTTTTGAAAAGGCAAACAGGGAAAAGCTGCCATTACTATTGGCATGAAGGGATCTTCAGACAACGGCTTTCTCTGCCACTTTATTAGCATTGTAGAGACTAGTGCACCATCGCTCTTCTTTCACCCCTCTCTTTCTCCATCACTTCTCTGTCCGTGTTTCAGTCCATGAGCCAGACATCCAAACGATAAAAAGGAAAAGAGGCAACCCGGGAATTAATGAGGTTGCTAGGGGTTAGATTGGCCACTGTTTTAGCCGTAATTTAACAGGCTTTTTCTTTCACTGCTGCTGAGCTGTTTGTTGTTTTTTTTGGTTTTTTTTTGCAGATTAACACCTCTTTCCTTGGCATACAGATATTAAAAACAAAAATAAAAGAGATGTTTGGCTAACTGGAAGAGTAGGGGAGATTTGGAGTGTTGCAGACGTGTGAATTTCCGTACCGTGCTGTTGGGGGTGAGGGGGAGCAGCTGAAAGGAAAAGCAGAGGAAATATGGAAGTTGAAAACATAACAAACAAGTATAATGTCTGGACAGAGATTTGGGAGTATGGTGGCCGAGGTGGAAAGAGTCTAATGAGATGTGAAGTCTGATTGAGGTATATGTTTGTCTGAGTGAGTTAAGTATGTGCCCAAACAATGCTGCTGTCACTCTCTTTTTGTTTCTCTCTTTTTGTCTTTGTTTTCTTTGTCTTGGGAAATGCGGTAATTAAAAGTCGCTAGACCCAAAAGTCGGAAGCAATAGTTTACAGTGCAAATATGGTTACTGGTACAGTGTTGTAGACTTTAACCTACCCAACTCCTGCCTTTCTCCCTTTGATTCATACATCTCTCCCCTTCGCTGCATACGTTAGTCACTACAGTGTACGTATATTTGGAAATGACTGAGAGCTGTAGCACCTCTCACAGCCTCATAGTGTGGACTCAGGAAGCAAACCGGCCTTATCGGGGGCAGACACACAAAGTTGTCCTGGTTGTGTGGTGGCGTGGTATGCGTAAGTGCATGTGTGTGTGGACGGGGGTGGCGGTGGGAGGCACTTCCTCCTATTCTTCTGCTGTTGAAGAGTTCCCATGAGCGCCCCTGCCAGGAGCTACAGTGTGGCCTGAGCAGGCCAAGCCAGCGCCAGTCTCGCCTACATGACGCCACACACTCTCACACAGCTGATCTCAGGAGCTACCACAACTGCTGCTCTTCAGGCCACGGAGCAACGAGCTGGACAGCGTGTTACGCGTAAAAGACAGGAACAAGAAGAGAACAGTGCGAAGAAAACTGAACCGAAGTTTTAAAAGAGCTAAGAGGAGGAGATGAAACTGGATGAAATGACGGACTCATAAAAACTTGCATGCAGGAATGTGCATTGATGACTGGAGTTGTGACTTACAAACCCTGAATGGATAAAAGTGCAATTGGAGTTCAGTGACAGACTGATGCAAATTTTGCAGAACGGACAGTTACCAAGAAAATTAAAACTAGATTCATTTGGGGAAGGTTGATGCAGAGCGAAGGCCAGTTTGGCTGAAAAAGGTCTTCAAGGACACATTTTTGTTGTATTCGGCAGATTCCTGTCTTTTTTCCAGCAAGGTGAGACACAATAATATTTTTCAAAGCCAACTCAACTGGACTGTCACCTGGAAATCTGACATTTTGAACATTGCAAGACTGGGCAGCTGTCAAGATGATTCATAACACGCTCAAGTCAACCCAGCCATCGGAGCACAGCCCCAGGAGCACACACTCAGCCGCCCAAAGGAAGCTCTGGAGATACTCGCGATACAGAGGGGCCAGCCAGGTGGAAAGTCACCGTCACAGTGTGTGTGTGCTGGCTGCAGACCTAAACGCCGGAGGAGGAGGTGGAGGTGGAGGTGTGATGCACACTATCCATGGGCTGTGCCACCTCTGCATCGGATGTAGGCTGCCTCAGGTGTGTTTGTAGAGAGTAAGGTGAGGGGAGGCAGGAAGAGACAGGAGACGGGATTAAGATTAAGATAAATTAAGTTCAATCATTTATAAAGCTACAACAATATAGTTAGTTGTCAAGCTGTCTAATACAAAACCTGGATATAAAAAAGTTGTGTGGCAATATCTTTGGAATCCTGGTATTTTGCAATTACTGCACAGAAGAAAATGCAGTTTCAACTACATGTCCAGTACATCCTGAATGGAATGACTGTGAGCGAGTGTAGGAGAGTTTCTTGAGAGGGGAAAAACAAGCTTTTAGTCCTTTACATTATTTATCCTTCACACAGTGAGATAAGGATAGCGGTGGCGGAGGAGAAAAATGTTTGCTATGATATTAGCGCATGCCACCATCCTTACGTAAGCCACTTTGGGCACAGAATCGGAATTGCCCATTACAACAAATAGGAAATCAAATGTGACGAAACAGAATATAATGTAGTTGACTGGGATGAAAATATGAATAGATGTGTATATTTCGACACTAAAAAACATCCATCCATCCATCAATTATCTATCACCGCTTATCCTATGCAGGGTCGCGGGGGGGCTGGAGCCTATCCCAGCTAGACTAAAAAACAGCTTGAGAATATTTAAAAAACTGGGAATATGAGACAAAAATACAACATTCGATTTGGTAATACGTGTGTGTGTGTGTGTGTGTGTGTGTGTTTGGGGGGGGTGGAGGGGTGTCTCTGAACATACTCACCCAGATATCATTGTCTAACCACCGGTTGGCAGGATTGCTCATAGCTTCACGCAGTCATGTCTGAAAGCATGGTGGAGCAGTGAGGCATGAATGTTAAAAATGAAAAGGCTCTGTCCCACATGCGTGAACACATACTCTACATGGGCTACAGGGTTTTCTTCCTTTGGTTACATCTAAATTCATTACAAGACTGTTAACATCTTACTCTGATCCCTTCTTCCACAGTCCCTTCAATTGTATTATTAATTCATCAATAAGGCCAATTTGAATATTTAATACACTCTGGGAACTTTTCCCATTCATCTATCTTCATTCACCGAAAGAAAACCCCCACTCACTTAAAAGAACTTTCATTCGGATGTCTTGCATGATTCCCAGGCTAGTCTCCTCTTTTCTGTTCCAGTTTGAAAATAATCCCTCTGCTTTCATATACAAGTGGAAAAGTGGGCCTGGGACTTGCCTGGGTCCAAGTGGTTGGACTCAATATTCTTACAAATTGAATTAACGCTGTAATTTCTTGGGAGGATGAATCAGTTTAAATTAGGCAGCTCTGATAGTTGACTTAAAAAGGACACATCTGAAACAGAGTTTAATAAAAAAGACATGGATCAGCGTCTCTCTCACTTTTGTGAATTTTGAGTCACAGTCTTTGCTTCTCAACGTTTTCTGTCACATCAGATTTCAAGCTGATCCTTCAAAATCCTCGATGACCGTTTGTCGTTTTCCTTAATTCCAGTTTCATTTTCTTTCATGCCATCTGTTCCTCTCTTTGTGTCTGTCATCTGCTCTCTTTCCATCATTTTCCAGTCCCACTGCCCTCTTTTATCAGTTTAATCTTTTATCCCTGTTTAGCATCTTTTCACCTCTCTCCACCTACAATCAGTTTCTGTACATCTCACACAGCCGGTCTCGAGGATTATTCGTTTGTATCTGTTCGTCTCTATGCACTCAGTGCAGGGAAATTGTAGTATAATGCCGTACTTTTTGCTACCGTCATAAATGAAGACGGGGAGTCATAAATACACCAATATATCTACATTAATGCTTATTTAGCTTTAGAGGAAGAAGGTCACCCCTTTATTTTAAAGGTTGCCCTGACCTAGAGTGTATACTTTAGCATTACACAGTATATGGGTGCTTCTACGATCCTGACCTACATGCTCCCAACAACAACAAAAATCTATTAATCTAGGTTAATCAAGTTTTAGACACATCAAAAGAGGGTACCTGCGTACAAAAACATGACAATCCTAATGGAAAGCAGGTAACAAAGTCCGTTGTCGTCCTCTTTTTTCTAGCAGTATCAATTCAAGTCAACCACTTGAAACAGAGAGAAATTTGAGGGATGAAGGGTAGAGAAATATGATAAAGGAAGTGTGGCCCCAAGCAGTTGCGACACAGGGCACATAAAATCAGTGCACGATAGGAAACTGCAATCCTACCCGACATTTTAGGGTTATCACAGGCTTCGGGCCTCTGAATAATCACCATATTTCTTCAAGTCGCTGCGTGTTGCTTGTGGGTAGACTGTAATTTAGCAGCATATACATGAAATCTTCCTCTGCCAGAGACAGAAAGAGAGCAGGATGGGGAGGGGGTAGGGACAGGGCTTTCTGTGTGCTTTGGGCCCCTGGTTGTCAGCAGATGAGATGGAAAGTGAGATGTTTTGGATGGAACTATGTTGACTTTGGCTCAGGCTATCGGGCACAGGTACCAAATGTTTGACGACGCAGGGTCACAATGAAAAAGAGACAATGGGAAAGAGCCGTCAGCGTTGTTGTCTCTCTCTCTCTCTGTGTGTGTGTGTGTGTGTGTATCTTAGTGTATTCGAGACTTAGATTAACATTAACGTTAAGATTTGTCTTTAAGCATACATCGTTGATTAGACACTTGATTGTGTCCATCTCAGTTTTTGCATAAAAATGGATTTAAACTCTATTTATGATGCTTTTATGCTACCCAGAAATATGGGACATATGCACTATGTCACAACAGTTGTATAGAGATGCAATACATTAGAAAGGAAATACAATCCTTATATGAAGAAAATATTCTGGCAATGGACTGTAAACTCATATAAACTTAATTTTTAGCAACCTCATGACAGATCACTCAATCTGAAATGATTTTTTATTAATGTTTCATAATACACAGTCACTTGCTGTTGTGCTGTTTCAGCTTTGAAAAACAGTTTGTTGTTATTAGTGGGACTAACTTGAAAAACTAAAGTTTTAAATAGTCTATTATTTAGTATCACATAATATCATAGTTGTGTTATGTGAAACTATTCTTTTTGCGTACCAACTGTACACAATTTTAAAAAAAAAGCATAGATTTAGATCTACTATAGACCTGCTTCTAGAGGCAGATTCAGTATATTCAATTTTTTCCCTCAACTACTGGACAAAGAATGTCCTTCTATCGCGCTGAATTGTTTATAGCACTAACTCAGCTAATTGGGTTCATCGGGAAACTGCTGTCAAGACAGTTTTAATAGGAAGTAGAAGCAGAATACAAATCTACTTAATCATCCTGTCGGAAGGAAGTTGATTATTTTGCCAACATGCTACTTTTGGTTCCTAAGGTAGAGAGAGAGGGCAGAGAGAGAGAGAGAGAGAGAGGTCCTATCTTCCTATCACAAAATGACTGTTGTGTGTGTGCTTGCGTTCTGCAGGTGACCATCCTTCGAGGAAAGGATGGATATGGCTTCACCATCTGCTCGGATTCCCCTGTGAGGGTGCAGGCTGTTGATCCAGGCAAGTTTTGCATGCACATATTTGTGTCATTTTTCCCAAAAAAAAAAAAGATTTTTATTTAAATTTTGATGTCATGTATAAAAGCATAAGCATAAAAACATCCATAAACACAGTTACTTTACCAAACTGCATGTGGTTTTCTGCCCACAAGTGATGTTTTTCATTTTCACTTGCAGGACTGCCAGGAGTAGATTTTTAGTTTTAATATTTATGTGATGGTTTGAGACTGCACACTGTTATACGATATATAACGTAAATGGTGACCGATCTGGTTTTTAAGCCAGATAATATTGTTGTTTTTTTCCCTGTATTCCAGCTTAAAGGCACGAGACTATAAAAACAATATGGTCATGGATTATATTCCCGTATAAATTGTTTTTGTTTGACATCAATTGACCTGAGTTTGGCATCTCATGAATGCACCTTACATCATGAAAGTTTAAATTCAGCTTTTTTACTTAACTGGTTATTGCTTGGAGAATTACCATAAGCAGTGGCTCTGTCAGCAGGGTGTTGCAGTTAATAGGGGATGAAGTCAAGTCCCCATGTTGGCAGGTGTCCACCCTGCTGCCATGTCTTTGAACAAGATGATCAATCGAGCTGACCACATTTACTGTTGCTGTGAACAGATGAGAGGGAAGGCAAACAGAATTTGGCCAGAATTTGTGAGCATCCTAATACCAGATTGATTATTGCATTGTTTCATCTGTATATTAATTTGGCCATTCTGTATCTCCAATACTGAAGGAAAGAGCTCAATACATAAATTATGTATTCGCCTGGATAGCATGAGTGGCACCTGGCAGAGTGTAATCTGAACTTCCTCTGTCTCTTCACTCTGGCAGGGGGTCCAGCGGATCAGGCGGGTCTGCAGCAGTTGGACACTCTGCTGCAGCTAAATGGTCAGCCAGTGGAGCAATGGAAGTGTGTGGACTTAGCCCACGCTATCAGGTAATAAGTCCAACACACCGGAGGATTATGGGTGAATTTATGGCAAAATGCTGGAGAATCCTTTTCATTGGCTTATTCAGGACTCTGGAACAGTGATTTGTGACAATTATCTGATAGTCTGAGAGGTTTATGCTGCTTGAACAAAACCTGTAGTTTATAAATATCATTCATTTCAGAAGTTGAGATTTCCTGTAGCCAATTAGAATTCAGTTTACGATGAGATGAGGAGAGAATGACTCTATGATCTGAAGTTGTGATGTCAGTACTTTATCAGGAATCAACAACATAATTTTAGTTACATTATAAATGTTCAAATACAATAATTAAAAAGTCTAATTTTGTACAAATTTTGAGCTACAGGGGAAATGTTATAGATAAAGATAAAGATTATTTACAGAAATCATTTACCGATACATGTGCAGTTGATTTACAAAATATATACTTTTACACTCCTCCAGATTTTGTTGATCATCATCTTTCTTTCTCATTGTAGAAACAGTGCCAATGAAATCACAGTGGTGGTGTGGCGCACGGGCCCTTCAGCTAAGCCTAGTTTCGAGGGCCTCATCCACCGGCCCTCCTACAAGCCTTCCACCTCAAACTACGATGCTCCCTCACCCCCTACTCGCAGACGCGCACCAGATGTTGGCACCAGTAAAACTCCACCAGCTGTTCCGCCTCTCCCAGCCCACCACCGTGCCACCGCTGCACGCAGGCTGCTGGTCAATGGCTCTGAAGCTGGAAATAGCAGTGGCATAGGCGTAGGGACGCTGGCGTGGGGGGCCCAGGGTGGGTCGGCTGAGGAGCTGGATGGAAAACCGCGACACCTCCACCACCCTCACACTGCCACACTGAAGGGTACCAGGGTGAAGGCGTCCAACGGGGACAACTACATCATCCTGGCCCCCATCAATCCTGGAAGCCAGGTACCGCAAAGTGGTGGTGGGCTGCATCTTCATCATCTCCTTCGTCCTCCCCATCCTCACCATGGTCATATGGTGGCGCATCCTAGATATGTCTCCTTACCTTACATCCCTGGTGCTGACAGATAGAAGGACTGTACATGTCTGGGCCATTTAGGTTACTGTCGGCTCAATGATTTGTGCTTTAAAACATGTTTTAAACACACTGAATACACTACATATATACACTACAGTGTAATGTAGATATGAAGACTGCAAGAAGAGACAATAACATATAACACATATTTACAAATATTTCTGTAATTACCGTCTACCAACTAAACACAGTCCATATTTAAAAAACAACAACAATGCATTTGTATCTTACATAATTGATCTTACATATTTAGAGGCAGTGTTTTAAAGACATATAGGATTTTAGAGAGAGAAAGAATTCAACAAAATTATTACTTTAATGTGTTCTTTATCAAGATGCACATATTCCGAGCCTGGTTCATTGCGCAATATGCAGTTTCAGTTGAAGATGCATGTACACGCCCAGTGTGACATGTACTGTATATGATATTTTATACAGCATGTGCTTATTTTTTCATCCAGTGACATCATGTATATGAGGTAAACATTTTGATCATTAAAACAAAATAAAGCAAACTCATTAAATCAAAAAAAGACTGAACTGAATTTCCTCAGCTAACACAAACGTAACAGCACGATACTAACCCAGTAACCACCTCAGGGAAACAAACGTGTAGAACCACAAGATGTAAGATGTGAAACTCTCTCCCTGCATCAGTGTCCTCTATCTTTTATTGATCGATTAGTCTATACTGTCTAAATAACTGCTCAAGACTTCCAAAACTTTTCTAACAAACTAAATCATTTTGTTGTCATATGTAGAGTTGATAGTTAACCTCGTTTGTCTTATTTCCTTATGTCTTCCTCCGTGTCTGGCTGCTAGTGAGTCTGTCTGTAACTTGGACCTGTGTGCGTGTTATGTATTGATGTAGTGTCTGTGAATGCTTCTCAGGTTGAGGTTCAGTTAAGGGACATCAAGATGAGATTGATTTTAGAAAGAAGAACGGGTAGATTCAGAGAAGTCACAGAATAAAGCAATGAGAGAAAAAGACTCTGGAAGAAGTATTAGAAGTACACGCTGACATAGGGAACAAATACTTCAAACTACCCTTCAAACAGCCACCGCTTCTATCGCAAACAAAAGAGAAGGCAGAGTTTTGGTGAGATGTTGTGGTTGCCATCACAGGCTAAATATACCGAAAGCCCTCTGGAAATGGGTCATGTTGGTGACATATCACACTGACACAATACTCTAGTTCACAAACAAAGAGGACAATGAGCTTTGAAAGCCCACACGACAGCAGAGAAGCATGCAAATGATTTATTTTAAACATTTTGTGGCTTTCCAACCTCTAGTTCACCTACTGTAGCAATCTGAACAGCATGTGACGTGGTGGCAGCTGATTGTAATTTGTCATGACACGTAGAAACCATCGGTGCCTCACTGAGTTCAGCTCAAATCAAATGGGCTCAGCTGTGTCTTAGATACTGAATTCAATGTCATCTCAAAAACTGCACGTGCTAATGTGCATCTTGATCCCTTAACACAAACTCACGGCACAGCAGCACAGAAAAAGAAAGTGTAGGATTTTGATTGATTAGCATATAGTATATTATTTAAACATTTTCTCCTTTGTCACAATGATGATATACAGTATGTCTTATGGCAACTCTTCCAAGATATCTTGATAATCAATATCACATTATACTAAAATTGAGCCCTAAATTACATTTCAACGATCAATACGGTATCAATTTAGTAATGAAACAATGACACACTTTGTTTTAATGTATTTTGGCTTTGTTCCATTCTCGACGTAGCTTCGATGTCAGTCCTAATTGTGTCAAAACAAGCCTATTTAATATTAACATCATTTAATATTACTCTGCTTTCAGATCTTGAGGCCTGTTTACCAAGACAACCAGGGAACATTAGGTAAGACATGTACAGTATGTTGTGCTCATACTCTATATGATATATTTTGTGGCCACAGTGATCTCTGTGAGGTATTTTGGCTGAAATTTTGCTGCCTTTATTATTTTGGATGTAGCCCGATGTTAATTTAATTTATGACTTCACATTTGAGATTATCCTTATTTTAATGAATATGATTAAAACCACTAAACATTTGGCAATACAGAGAAGGCAAAAATACTTTTGATGCTCATTTTAATGCTTTGTAGACATCCAGAAAGAAAAGAAAAAAGAACCATAAATGATCACAAGTTTTATGGTCACTGTGTGTTTTTTTTACTGGAACCTGGCCAGTGAAAATATCAAAAAGGTATGCTCTGTCTTGTCCAACATTATGCTCAGTTCTGTAATGCAAACAAAAAACCAGAGCAAAGGATTCTACTTGGGTGACACATTGACCCCGAAAACACTTTTAAGCAATGTAGCTTCGCTTTTTCATTGGACCAGCTTCAATCAAACAGTTTGTCATCTGTTATTATTTTTAGTTTATAGCTATTTTATCTGAGCTCAGCTTAAGCTAAGCCTTGCAAAAAAAAAAGAAAAACGGCCAGCCTAAACAGTCCCGAGTTATCAAAATCCTCCCAAACATCCCCAACAAACCCACGGTTTGTTGTTCTTATACTTCATTTTTTGTATGGATTAAACCAGCCTTTCTCAACCGGGGCGCCATCTGGCTTTGTCAGGGGTGCCGTCAAAAAAAGTATTCTCACATTGCAGACAAAATAAAATGCATTAAAAATCCCCCCCCCAAAAAACTATGGCTATAAGAATGTTTGCCATTGATGGTAAGTTACATTTACCTCCCTTTGTATCTCTCTGTCTCTCTTCCATAACCATCATTTGTGCATGTGTGTTGGCCAACAGAGGAATGTAGAACCTTCTTTTTTTTAAACAGCAGACAATTTTTGTTTTTTTTTTATATTTTAGACTGGGGTGACTTGATATTTTGAACATTTTTAAAGGGTGCTGTGACTGAAAAAGGTTGAGAAACCCTGGATTAAACAAACAAGGCATGTTAAATAGTGAGCTGTAGCGGTTCTGGTTGGCAGAGCAAGGCCAGCTGTTTCTGTCTGTCTTAAACCTAAGCTAAGCTAAACATCTCCTGGCACCATCACATTACAGTAAAGATTTGAGAGTGTTATCAATCTTCTCCTATTTAAGACCTCTGTGAACCAAATGAAAGTGATCGCCGTGCACCATGATTGCTGATGCCGTAAATGGCTCCAGAAATGAAGAGTCGTCCGTATCTTTACCCTCAACTGCTTCACCGCCTTCTTTTTGTTCCACAGCAGCCAGGTTATACCCGACACGACAGGCCTCTGGCCCACAGCCCCAGACTGGTGGTGGTGGGGGTGCTTTTTCTGGAGGTGGTGCCGGTGGTGGAGGTGGTGGGGGGCTTTCCAGTCGTACCGGCTTCCTGCGTCGGTCTAACAACTCCAAGACAACAAAGACGTCGTCCACCTCTACTAATGCTGGTGTACCCAACTACCAACAGCAGAATGCCAACTTTGCCAATTACCAGAACTGCACCATTGTCCGCTCACACACTCCACATGCCAACTACGGATACGTCAAAGTGGCACCCAAGATCCTTATCTTCCCCATCTTCGTTCAGGTAAGTCAGTTTGTGTGAATGTGTGTGTGTGTGTGTGTGTGTGTGTGTGTGTTTGTAATTGTGATTGCTGTTGGCTTTACACGCAGTTTTGGGACATCTTGATTTGAACAATATTTTTGGGATTTATTGTTCACACTTATAGGGTTCCCTTAGACATTAAGTAAAAGTTGTGACAAGGGGAAAGTAGTGTATTACAGTATTTTCACTCCGGTTGAGATCTAGTTCTTAGCCTCTGTATTGAAATGAATGCCGATGTGCTTTTACACTTTGGTTTTTGTACAGAATAAACAAACATGATTTTAATTAGTGAGCTTTAGAGGTGCTCGTAGGCGGATTCTGCTACCTTTTGTACCGACAGGGTAGATGTTTCCTTCTGTTTCCAGGTTTTATGCTAAGCTAAGCTACAGGTTGCTGGTTGAAGCTTTCTGTGTGCACTAAAAAGCCAGCCTGAATATGTAGGGAGAGAGAGGGGTATGTCATGCAAAGGCGTGGCTGGACTTGAACTGTGCATGTACTTTAGCAGGTATATGGCATGAATCTAAGACCACTAGGTCACCATGATGCTCTGAAAACCAGTCTTCTGTGGCCAGACATGGAAAGTCATGCTGTATATAATGGTTCAAAAGATGGTATTCTAGATATGATGGTTTTCCCCACACATTTCGGTCAAAAGGAAATAGATTTGAGTTGTGGAATTTGTTGACCTTTCTGTCTGAGCGTTTTATATTGTGCAAGTCATGGAGGCTCTAATCTCATACATTTTAGATATTTTTTGAATTCCTGTCTTTAGGCTACAGAGCTCGACAGTCTGTCTGTGAAGAATGACAGGAAATTATGGGGGAGTGAACCCAGGAGGTCACTGTCACAAACTGAGCAACCAGGATGGTTATTTTATTTACTTATCATTTAGATACAGCACAAGAAAATGAGGAACTGTAGTGATAAAATTAAAGGGTTTATTTTGGTTTTAATTTATGCTCTCTGTGATCTGTCCAACTTGTACTTTATGTGTAGGTTTAGCTGTGTGCAGAAAAACACTACTACATGTATAATCTTCATAGTGTGGTAATTGGAAAGATTGTTTTTTTTTTTTTTGCAGTAAGGGGGAATAATCCAAAATAGGAAGCAGAGGCAAGTTAAGTCATGTGTCTTTGCAAGAAAAATGCTCTCATTTCTGCATATGCACATAAATGCAGTATACAGTTGTTATAATGAATATCTTGTGGGAAACGTGAAGATAGTTGTTGTATGATGTTTGCACCCACTGCAGAATTTAAAATGCTGTTGGTGTCTTGGGGTCTTTCAGCCATTTATGATTTCAAAGTGCAGGGGCGGTTGTGGCATTTCCTGTTAATTCATATAGAAACCTAAAGCCTAGTTCACACAATATGCAAAGCTTTACACATACACACGTTTTGAACTAGCCCTCTGTCCCTCCCTGAACTTAAGAGGAAGTCCCATCCTCCCATGTTGCCGTACTAAGTCATTTTAAGTGTCTTATCATGCACAGACCACACATAGCACCTCATGGTCGCAGCTCGCTTTTTTGTCTTCACAAAATCAGTTTCAGTTGTGTTTCCCACAGTACAGAAAAGGCTTCTGTTAGCTGTTCTGCGGATCGATTGGATTTAAGGGGGAAAATGGATTTGGTATTGCAATATCTCACATTTTATTTGACTAACAATGCAGTATTATATTCCTGATTTTTAGCATTAGAAACGTTGGACATATGTTCATGAATTTGACAGTTAGGCTAAGGGTAATAATATGAGTGATGTGTTGTTGTGGTCATTGACAAGTATCTTATTAATGATAACAATTACAAATGACTGAGGCTCAAAATGTTCGTTCTAATCTGTTTAATACGTTGTTGTTTAGCCTCTTGACCTGTGCAGCCGAGCGCTCATCTTATCTGAGGAGATGATTCTACACGAGAGCAAGCACCACTCTCTCAAGGTAAGTGGCGATTAACCATGTAAATATGTGTCATTTTTATACGTGGTGAAAATTTCTCTGTATGTTTGCTTTGTGTCTCTGTCTTGTAGCTCTTACTTCAGTTTAGTATTCTGCACAGGGGTTGTGGTTGTTGTTGACGATGGAACATCCAAAATTTTATGCATGATGTGATCGAAAAATAATCTAAAAAAAAAAAAAAAGCTGCAAAATTGTACTTAGAACACGCAGGGCTGGATCTTGTTGATGTGAGGGAAGAGGAACCACGATTTTCCATTTGCTCTTTCGAAGAGTTTTATAATTTGATTGATACAAAAATATTGTGGCCCTTTCCTCTCCCCTCCTCTCCAGCCTCTAAAGATTGCAGACAAACAGACTAGTGGCAAACATTTTGTTGGTTTGTCACAACCAGTTATGTGTTTTTTTTATTCGGTCAAACTGAAAGTGACAGCCCATTGCCTCAATGTGCATCGTAAGTCAAAACGTATGTATGTATGTTTTATAGTTGTGCATGCATATAGAAACGGGGACCAAGTGCAGAACTACATCCTGACAGGAGGAATGGGAGAGGAGATGTCTGAACATCTCTCAAGAATTTGTAACCATGAGCTATCAGACCCCTATCAGTCAAGGAAATGAATAATTAATAAAGGAGGAGAGTATCGAAGGTCTAACTGACAGAGAAATTCTGTTTTATGTATCAAAAGAAACTGCTTCAGCATAAATGAATGATTCTTTCACAATATGTTGAGTTCACTTCACAATGATATTCTGTATTATAAAGGTAACTTAGTGGGAAATCTTAGATATTTAAGAAAGAACAAGTACTTTAATGTTCTTAATGTTATAGGCGTCAGATAGACTCTGTATACTGTCAGGGCATTAAAAGAAATAACGTTTTATGTGCCGGTAAGGTTTTGCATGCAAAACATTATTCTGCAAAGTAATATATACCAAAACCAGAATGAAAATGTAATCATACCCGTAATACCCGTTCATTACTGATTGATAAATGTCTGTTAGGCAAGTTCCCTGTACCTTAAGATAATATTAGCAACTGTTAGTCACATCTACTGGTATTTACTTACAAATATGAGTGCGTTTTTGTTACGTTCTGGGCAAGAAACACTAGGGAGAGGGGTTATGGACCCAAACGCAGAGACGGTAGGCAAAGCTGGTTAACTTAACTGATTTATTT
>JBBPCS010000729.1:1865688-1879631 GCA_037974645.1 Hollardia meadi
TGTGTGTGAAAGAAAAAGGAGAGAAAGAAGGAAAAGGAGGGTCTAATGTGAACAGCCTATTTTGTCTGTGAGCCGGAGGGACAATCGACTCTGGTGGAAATCACATTACAGGGAAGAGGGAAGATTAGCAGAAAGCTCTAATGAAACTGTCTTTTCTCTGCGTGTCTATCTCAGAGCTGTCACACACACACACAACATGAGTTTGTTTCTGATATATATATGTTTATTCTTTTTTTTAATATAAATATGTATGTCACAATAGGAAATACTGAAACATACAGGGTAAAGATTATGGCCTATACCCTAGTTGCACCGGTTTTTGGCTTCCAACAATACTTGTAATTCTCATTGTAAATAAGGCCGTGGAATATGAGTGACTACGTTTATACACAAGTAAAACACTGAACTGTACAGCAGACGATTTGAGGGGAGATTAGGATACTACTAAGGATTTCTCCCTTGTTAACCTAATATTTTCAGATGTGATCTATTTACATGTGATTTGTTGTTTTGACGGTCATAATTATTAAGAAAATAGTTCTTTATTCCATCTGCTGTAACACCTCTCATTTTAAGATGAATGGGGAAGGCATGATTATTAATAATTCATTGCTTTGTTCACCAATTATTCAACACTGGGTAACTGTAATGGAATTTTAATGGCTAACATTTTCCATTGTTCCAGCAGTATAAAAAATACTGTATATGGCCTAAAGGATTTCTAGTGGTATGAAAAACATGTTAAAGGCAAATTCACATACAGCAAAAAGGAAACATTATATTTTGCCTTAAAGATGTCAGAAGCACTAAAACATAATGTTTATAAAATATACATTGACTCCATGAATAATTGGATGTGTTAAAATGGAATATTCAGTTGCAAAATCACAATTTCCTCATTCTTTTCTTGAGAATGAAAATTAGAACTAGATGAATGTCTTACTTTAGTAAAGCTCTACATGATTTGTTTTAAGGGGCAGAAGGGGGATCTATTGGCAGAAATTTAATATAATATATACACTTATGTTAAGATTAGTGTATACTCACCTGAAACTAATAATCTTAACTTAGAATGAGCCCTTCATATCTACTTCCTAGCTTCCTATTCCATGGAAGCTGTCATGTTTCTATAGTAGCCCAGAACAGACAAAGCAAATACTGGCTGTAGAGAGTGCCTTTTGCTTTTTTATGTTACCTTGGGTATTCAGAGGGGTATTCAGTTAGTTGCAATCTGCAACCTCACCGCTAGATGCCACTAAATCCTCACACTGGTCCTTTAAAGTCACTCAAAATATCAGTGGGATTCTACATTACTGTCTGTCCTCCCAGTAGTCGTCATTGTGTTTAGACAGTAGTTTTCAGAAACCTTATCTCAGTTGCACTCGAACAGAGCGGGAGGGGGAGACAGAAAGCGTAAATGCAAGCTGCTGGGAACCAGGCGGAAACAAGAAGGATGTGATAGTTAGTGTTTCTGACAGATAGGATTTTATAGTTATGGAGCCAGTTTGGCTGTTTTCCAGTCTTTTTTTTTGTCCTGGCAGATCTGCTTTAGTTTACAAGCATGTTTGCAGGCGGTGTTAGCCCGTCATCCTCTCCCCATCTCTTCAGGTGCCGCTCCCTTCCCACTGAATGAAACTACAGGTGTCATCACCATTTTAATGTTGCCATGAATTATGTTTTCATCACTTTCACTCATCATTTTCTTCCACCTTCTCCCATCCTCATCTTCATCTTCTTGCACTCATCTCTCCATCTGTTGTTTGGGAGAGGAAACTGTAACAGCTGTCTCTCTCTGTCTCTCTCTGTCTCTCTCTGAACCCACCTCACAGATTTTTACCTCAATCATATCCTGGCAGAGCATTAAAGTGTGCTGGCATACTGAAATATTAGCCATGCAGATCCATGGTTCATGTACTAACAAGGATGTGAAGCTCCTTTAATTTTGGGTATCTGCCAGTACTGTATCCAATCTGATGATCATGAACTCCCAACTCAAAATACATATTTTGTGTATCTACAGAGCTGGGCTCATCTATTTATTGCCCAAACAAATCTTTTGCCTTTGACCTTTTGGAAACCATTTAAAGCAACTGTAGCTTTTCAATACTTAAACTGAAGATTAAACATCTCAGAATTGTTTTAAAATGTAAGCTGAAGGACAACTGAAGGGACTGTTTTCTTTTCTTTTAAAAATTTTAAAAAAAAAATCTATCCAGCTACTGTGACTCGTCTCAACTTTGTTGCAGCAGCATACGTCTGCTCACGTGGACACACACACACACAGACACACACACACACACACACACATATCGTCACACTATTTTTTTACTTTGAAATGTGCTGCATAACCTCATTAGCAGCTTATGAATCTTTTAAAGGGCCTTTTTTTTTCAGAAATTCCAGACTGAATGAGAGGGGCCTTATACTATCTGTCCCACAGGCTGGAAAAGAGGAAGGAAAAGGCTCTAATATTATTCAGTCTATCCAATTAGGCAACATATATAAATAGAAACTCTTATGTAAGATAGCATGAGAGAGAAAGGGAGACAGTTTGAGTTAAAGGCAGAATTTGGATTGTGTACGCAGATTAAAAAGGTCTGCTAGAATGGTTGTGTCATCCCTTGGGTTGAGCAGAAGCTTTATTATGTTCTCATATTTTCTTTCTCCAATGTTGTACTGTCTCTTACTGAATTGTTTATATTGTATAATAATTATTTTTGTTTCTTTTTGGAAGCTCTTTGTTCTTTGCTATTTATATATTGTCATATACAGTTAATTTGCAGATCCCACTCATAGCAGCTCAGGCAGCATTGCAAGGATGCTCCTAAAATAGACAATAAGACCAACAAGCGCAAAGAGATCCTGTCTCAACCCCCCCCCCCCCCCCCCACACACACACACCACAAATACACACTCACACAAAACGTGCGGTCATCTATAACAGTTGATTCACCTGTCAGCAGTTAATGTCATACCTCAGCGAGCAAACGGTTCACTTTATTGTATCTCTTATCTCTCAGAGGTACTGCAAGAGATACTGTAAAAATAAACCACCAAACTATGATGGTAAATGATTGAATAATTAGTAAATATGTGATTATCAACAATCAATAAATCATCAATCTTCTCTTCTTTTCTCTTCTCTTCTACAATAGCTACACTATTGAATTCTGCTGATCAGAGAAGATGAAGACATGTGTGTGAGGTGTGTGTGTGTGTGTGTGTGTGTGTGTGTGTGTGTGTGTGTGTGTGTGTGTGTTTTATTGTGTTTACCCAAACGAGAGATGTGTGTTATGTGATGGACTCTAATTGAATTGGTCTTTCTGGCCTGTCTGAGCAAAGGTCACACAGTAAACACACACAAGCAGAGAGAGTGAGAGAGTGAGAGAGATTTAGGACTGCATGTTTTTAGTTTAACGTTGCATTTTCTTTTTTTCTTCTCGTTTCTTCATCATTTTCAGACACATACTGTAGTATAATGAAAACTGAATGAACCAGAGTGAGCAATGTTTTAGCTTATTCTTATTTTTACATGTTTTAGAGGTAGGCCTAATTATTCTTACTGGTTCCATACCAGTTTATTGTTTATTATTTGCTTTTTTATGTGCACGTACATTGTTATGAGTGAGCCTATGCAACATGTGCAGTTTTTGGAATATATCTAAGGCCATATCTGACCTAGGACCTGTGTCACAGAAAATTCTGGACATGCCTGAATGTAAACAATACACTGTTTTTATATTATATTTATACATTATTAACTTAACAAAGTCGCTTAATCAATCAAAAAAAGAAAAAGCTAGGAAACCCACACTCAAAACATATACTGTACATAAATAAACACATTAACAGTAGACATTTGCACTGATTCACAAGGGACCACACAGCAACATATATAGCTCATATAAATCACCACATACAACTTTTCCCAGCTGACTCACTCACAGCGACACAGACGTCGCTAGATCTCCTCATCATAGGGAAGCAATTTATCTCCGACATCATCAAATGCACCGACAATATGCGTCGCTCATGTCTCATCTATGTCATGCCAATTTATTCAGGATTTTCTGCTGTTCATCATGTGTACCGATCATGTTGAAGGTCTTTCAAATAATGATTTCTTTCTTGAGTCAATGTTAAATACATGAGCATAGGTAAAATGGCACTTTTATTCGACAGAATTTAGAAAAGCTCTCTAGGTTTCTCCAGAAGTTTTGAGCAATCCTCCATCTCACACTGTCACAGTCTTCTCTCCTCCTTTTGTCTGTACCTGTCCTTCTCCTCCATCGCTGAAGGTCATCCTATTTTAGCACTTGCTCAAAACGGAACTGATCTAACCCAGATTTGAGGAATGTCAAGAGTGTGTCGTGTGTGTAAGTGTGTCAGTGACGCAGGGATAGAGGAAGCAAGAAGGCGTTGTGTAGGTACACGACAAACACAGACAGCGAGAACAGATACTGTATGACATTACTGACCAGTGGAGTGCATCAGCGGCACTACAGAGTCATCATGGGCAACTTGGCTGACCGGGTCGGGCCTAAGAAAAGGTTCGTGAGGGAGGCCAGCTCTCTTCAGCAGCACCTGCTATCTGACGGAGATGTAAGTGCCACTGATTGATGGTTCTGCTCAGGGTGTTTGAGCGCTCAGAGAAGGAGATCTGTTTTGTTCTCACTGTGTGGCTCAACTGCATAAACAAAAAGAACAAATATCATAGTGCCATTTTTTTGTAAGCGCTTTAGTCGTAGTTTGATAGAAAAATAAACATGTTGCATGCATGAGAAAAGTGTTAAGTTATCAAAAAGGCAGGGCTGTTAAATGCTACTCTCTGTTGCTTTTCACATTCTTGAGTGAGTTATGTACGTACAGTAATTGCTTGCATGAAGTTGGAGAACAGTTAAATAATTATATTTCAGACTTAAATAAATAAATGTAAAGGTTATATGTTATTACATTAATGCATGTTTGTGTAGGCTTAAGTAGAACAGCCATATGACTTTGATGGTTCAGTGGGCTATATGGCACTGAGGTGACCATGATGACAGTTATATTATTCCTCATGATATACTGGTGTTATTTTAAAAACTTGCTGTATAAATGTAGTCCTGGTATTCTGGTAATGGTCGCTGATGTATATAAAGTCCACCTGAGAATTCCATTAAGTGCATGGTCACTCATTCACCACTATTTCCCTTACATTGCCACTGTAGCCATTAGTATCTAATTGGCAAAATGCAGTCGTCTCAGATTACCATAAAATCATGAATAATCTCCACTTACCAAAGCACAGCAGGAACAATGACTAAACCAATTTCCCCTCATACATAGTCAGCATGTATTTATATAACCAGATCAGATTTGTACTTCTTCATTGGTCTGTTGTCACAAACAATTTCACGCTTGAGCCATGCATGCAAATCATACTTCTTTTGCAGTTGTGTTTTAAAATAGTAAGCATGTTTTGTACACTTGGAACAGCGTAAAAATGTTGTAATTGAGAAGACAGGAGATAAGAGGCACCAAATGCAGAGAGATATCGCTGAACTAGGTAAAATCACAGTGTGATGGCTTGTGTGTAGGCCATGGAACAGCAAGGGAGCTCTGTGATCAGGCTACCAAAGCACAGTGTTGTGCATACAAATAGTCATTTTCTGCATGAGGTCTGTACCATAAAAGCTCAGAGTTTTCTTGGTTCATTATACGTAGGATGACGTACATGTGACGTTTGTGGACACAGTAGATAGTGGTGCATTTTTGATTACTTAAACCTGGAGTGCGGGACTTTTCCGTTACTTTCAAGCCCTTGAAAAAGGCTTCACACAATGTTGATTAAGCTAATCACCGCTGGATAAATCTCTCAAAATTTATTTTGCAGTATACTGGAGTTTTTAAACAGGTGTCAGTGGCGAATGTAATGTGCTGGCTCACCGGTAGCGATGCGTTTTAGCAATGCGTTTTAAGACTGATCTGCCATAGCAGAAGGGGGAGCAACTGCAGCAACAGAGTAGTCTACAGTATGAGCTACAGGCTACAGCAGCTAGAAGTATGTCGGAGCCTATGGCATCATAATCACGTCATCAGGATTTGTGTAATTACTCTCACTGCCAGAAGAGGGCGACAAAAGTTCCGCATTGCAGGTTTAAAGTGAAGATTCACTGTTGATACTTTTTCCAGGGCTAAGAAGAAATCTTAAACATATCTATAATGATGTACACAAACATTCTTGTTCGCTATACAAGGGGTAACTGATGAGTTCATGGCCTCAGGTAGAAGAGGTCATTTTTAGAAAACGTAGCACATTTATTTTTCATTTATTTTTAGACCCCTCCTACATTTACACACTTAGTCCAGCGGCCGTGGAGCATATGGATCCCTTCTTTGTAGAAGTCGGTGTCTTGGACCTTCAGAAAGTGGCCCACAGCAGCGTTAACGTCATCATCACTGTCAAAATGGCAACCACTGAGTTTCTTAATCTCGTGGAAGAGGTAGTAGTCTGACGGTGCCAAATCAGGTGAATAGGGTGGATGCTGGATGATTTCAAATCTGCACTCCTGGATGGCAGCCATTGCCACTGTGGACTTGTAGGCTGGAGCATTCTGGTGGAAGAGCACTCATCTTGTCAGCTTCCCACGCCGAATCTTCTTGATTTTCTCCAGTAGCTGTCATAAGGCATCCTGTAATTGTGTGACCGTTTTTCCCGGTAGTCCACCAGCAGCACTCCCTTTGCATCCTAGAAAATGGAGGCCATCACCGTGCCTATGGACCTCACCGACTTGGCTTTCTTTGAAGACAGAGATTCTGGGTGTTTCCACTGTTTTGATTGTTCTTGCGTCTCTGGTTGGAAGTGGCAGACCCAAGTCTTATGCATGGTTACGAATTTACTGGAGAAATTGCTCAAGGTTCACCTCAAAAATGGCAGGATTGTCCTTTGACATTTTGTGTCATATCCGCCTCTTATTGGGCCGAAGGAGTTTCGGGATTCACTGAGCTGACACCTTGGTCATTTAGAGAGTTCATTGTGGATAAGTGCATCGACACATTCCTAGGAGATATTCAGCTCTGCGGCAATGTAACGTTGTGTTATTCGTCGATCTGTCAAGATCATGTCATGGATGTTGTCAATATTATCCTTTGTGGTGATAGTGACCAGCCTTCCAGATGGTGGTCATCTTCCAGGCCCAATTGTTTCAATTCGGCAGTCCCATGTCCTTGTGAACCTCCTTGGGTGATAAGCCCTTGAGACTGAGGTAGCGGGTGATTGCACAAAGGCAGATGTTAATTTTCTCTGACAAAAGACAAAAACAATGACGTCATATTAATGTCAAACTTTCTGCATAATCACTCAAAGAGTTGAACTGCATATGCATGGAATGAGAGCTGTATAACTCTCCTTTTACCAAACTTATTAATCACTCTTGTATGTATATGTATTTACAGAACAGTATGCCTTTCATGCATGTCTGTATGTGTGTATTTCTCTGTGCCTACAGGCACATCATTGCCTGCTTGACATACAGGCTGTCACTTGTAATCTGAAGGCGGGTTGTGAATGATATGCACCCAGGGGTTCTTGTCAGCAAAATGCCTACTTTATGGTAGCCATCCATAACATGGCCAGGGCAGGACTAGTCTCTCAGGGGTCTGATTGAGCTGAGATCTACCCTCTTCATTCCAGTTAAGCCACAACTTTGCTAACTTTGATTTTGCTCTGATTTAATATGCCTGCGCAGATTGGCAGGACTGCAGCGACATTGACTATACATCTAAATATAATCACTTAAAGACTTTCATCTTCTCACTTTGATTGCACTGAGATCTACAACCATCATCACACCCAGCAACATTGGTGACACTGATGAAAATATTCTCCTGTGCTGGTTTACCTCCCTGTTCCATCAGTTTCAAAGCAAATGGCAATCAGCAACTGAATTGTTCACTGATTTTTATGGGAAAGTGTGCAGAATTAGTTTTCAAGTTAATTATTGATCGTTCATTTTCATAGGTAAAGTATGTACATACGAACAGTATTTAACAATAATTGAACAATCAATGGTTTTCATAACCACTATCAAATTCACTGCTACTAAATTCATATGCTGACCACTAGTATATTTCTCATACATTTCCCCAGTTAAATTTCAAAATCACAAATTGAATGTTACAAAACACTATGTGCATTGACCTGAATGGTAATCTTATCTAAGGCTAGAAATAGTGTATTTAGGGTGTGCCTTTGCAATAAAAGCACAATTGATGCAGTCATGTGAAAAGGCAAAAAAGTCAAATGATCAATGAACTTGCTGAAAGAGTAACAATCATTATACAAAAATATAACATGCAAAAAATACTGTTACTAAAAAAATGGCACAAACAGCACATGGCCTCTGGAAACTTCCTCCGGCCCTGTCATGTGCTTATCATCTTCTCTGGTGGCTATAGGAAGGGCCTCAGGTCAAGGGCTCTAGTTTATATGCTCTTTTCATGGCTGCTTTGCAAACCACAGAAGAGCTCTGAGTTGGAAACCAGAGAAACAAACTAGAAATAGATGAAAGAGTGTGGGAAAGCCACACATAGTTGAAAGGAAACCACATTTTATGCTTTCCCTTTTATGTGGAAAATAAAACATGTATTTATTTGTGTGAAGTGCAATTTATTGACTCTTACAGTAGTTGCTCCATTAGGCGTTACCTTCGAGACCACATAATATAAAGTATGAAGCCAGAACCATTATGTTGAAGGATTACAGGGACTAGGTGAACTCCAACCTTAAGGGAATTTTATTACATCTGGTACAAATATCCAGGAAATATGAAAGATGAACTGATTAGAATTTAGTGGTCACAGATTTGGCCATAGCCTAATAATTAATATGCTAATCATGAAAAATATTCACGCAAATGTCTAATAGTGTAGTATAAAGATGAAGAAGTGATGACATCTTCAATCAAAAGGTCAACTTCACTGTGATATCATCATATTCTGCAAAAACACTTATCTGGCCTTTATTCAATGCCATAACTTAGGAACAGACAACCTGTTCTCATCCTACGTCATCACATACCGACATTTTGTCATGTGCCCGTTGCGTCTTATCCAGACAAGCAAGATACCCTTTGGCGTCGCCGGCCAACCTGCTAAGCCTTCCCTCACGAAGAATGTGTCCTTCGGCATCCATGGCAGACGTGCTAAGCCTTCCCATTAACGCCAAAGGCTTGCGCCCCGCACATCTTATCCTGACGCACAAGGTCTACTTTGCTTTAGCTAAATTTAGGCACTAAACATTCGGTGACGTTTGGTTAAGTTTGGGCACAAAACCTACTTGGTAAGGTTTAGGAAATGACTGGTGATGCTGGTTTCCCTCCAATCAACCCCGACCTCCGCCCCTCTTGGCACTTTCTTGCTTTGTAAAGTAAGTCACGCTATGTCGTCTGTTCAGCTCGTCAATGGCTTGACATTGCAGATACATTAAACCCTTGTGCGTCTCTGCCTGGCGCCAAAGGGTATACCTTGTGTGTCTGGACGAGATGCAAGGGGCCATGACAAAACGTCAATATCTGACGACCTGGGGATGAGAACGGGCTGGAACAGAAGGAGAGATTGTGACCATATTTCACATTTTTTCGGATACTGAATCTGTGATACTAATCTTGGGTACCCACCTTGAAACTGTGGTGGTTATATAGACTTTCTTCAAACATGTCAATATAGGGATAACTTGCAGGAAAGACTGCAACATGCAGTCACAGATATGAATGTAAACTGCAAGTTATGGCAGCATACAATCCTGGGACCGTAATTTTAGTTGTTTTTTGTATTTGATTGCACAACATTGTACAAGTGTTGTTAGTGTCCACCTACAATGTAGCGAAACACACTAATACCCAGCCACTGGCTTTTGATTATATAAACTCCCAGCCTCAGGAATGAATTTTTCAGCCATCCTTTAGTACAGTCATGAGACAGTCATGCATGGAAACCAGACTCCATTATTTTAGCTTGAACTCACAAGACCTTCTGATGTAGTCAGATTTAGTTTCTTGTTACATAAAAGGAAACGTGAAATGTAAATTGCTGTAGAAAAAACAACAAGACTAGGCGTCTACATGCTAACAACTCTGTGAGCTGTCCTCAGGCATAGCAGTGAACTAAATGCTAACAAGCTTACAATGACAATGCTACAATACTGATGTTTAACAGGTATATCGTTTACCATGTTCATCATCTTAATTTAGCATGTTCACATTTGCTAAATAGTACAAAACTGATGGAAATGTAAAAAAGTATTGGACAAATGAAAAGTCTGAGGATCACCAAAGTTCTGAAAAAATCATCCTGATGGGGACATTAACGTCTATAACAACTTTAATGGTTATTCATTCATAATAGTCATTGAGACACCCCATGCAAAACAACAAAAATGAAACTCAGGTCAAAGTCAGAGGTTTACCAAATTCAGAAGGATTCATCCTCTGAGAACCATGAGCATCTATGCCAATCCATAGATATTGAGATATTTCCTGCTGGTGGTGCTCCAAGAAAAGTCAGGGGAATCACCAAAGTCATTAAAATACAGTGTCTAGACACCACATGTTTTCCAAATTTGATGGCAATACAGCCAATAGTTGTCGAGACATTGCATTAATATAGTGGTGGTGCGAGAGAAAAGGTCTGGGGATCACCGAAATCAGTTGGCTTCATCCTCTGGTGACCATGAATGTTTATACAAAATATCATGGCAGCTAATAGATTGGTGGACCAAACATCCCCAGAGTTATTCCACTAATGTGGCTACAAAGTGAGAAAAAAATGAGGAGATGATACAGAAAATAATCGGGAAGGAGAGTATGTGTGGCTTCCACATCCAGTGACATTAGTATTGACATAGGGTACCAAGAGTCAACAAGCTGCTTAAGCATCATTAGCTCTTGTCTATATGTTACTTAATTGGAGGCCATAAACCCAATAAAGTCTAGTTACAAAGGCGCTGTGCTTAGAAGTGAAACTCTATAGCTTAATGCAGAGAAAATGAAGGTTTTCAATAAAGTATGCTCTTGATTAAGTACTATGAAATATGAGATACTAGGACAGTGACATGCTGGTCGCTTTATCTGTAACCAACTCAATCATCATGGTCACGATATAATGTTCAGCACCGATGTATGGGCTTTGATAATAAATAGGGTATGACACTGCTTTGTGCTTCTGTGTATAGGGACTTGCTATGGAAACCCCCTTTTGATCACCGAGGAACATGAGGAGACGGATATCATATGAACACTTACAGGCACTCTACATTTTATATTTCACAATTCCTGCTACTGTGCAAGTATTTGAAAATCTATTTTAGAGGTTTACAATATTACAAAAATAAAAAAACATAGCTTACAGTTTTCTCACTATCATCATCATTTTACTGAAACAGCAAGTGCAGTTGGTGGTTTCATGTCTTCATTTAGTTTTACTGCCTTATAGAGATTACCATTGCAACATTGTTCTCATTTTAGTGCACTGGCCTTCAGTGATGTACATGCACATTATATTGTTCGATCATTTCCAGATTAATCTGTTTTTGTCACTGGCTCTCTCTCCTGCTATATATTTTTTAACCTTTTGTTTTCAATCTATTGTGTACGTGTGTATCTGAATAAACTTCAGACAGAAGTCTATTTCAAGAGCAGAACCAATTTTACATCTACAGTGGGTACAAATAAGACAGAGACAATTGAACCAGAGACTGAGATGGAGTTGGGATAAGGGCTTGGAGAAGCACAAGATCTAAAATATTCATCAATTTTTCATGTTAAAGCAGTTTGGCATTTTTGTAAATATGTTTATTCACTTTGTTGCAGAGTTAGAGGACAAGATTGAATCCACTCTCATATCTGTATGCTAAATGTGAAGCTACAACCAGCAGCTGATTAGCTTAGCTTAGCATAAAGACTGGAAGGAGGGGTGAAACAATTAGCCTGGTGCTGTCTAGTGGTAACAAAACATCACCCTACCATCACTTGAGACTTTTTTATTAACATGCTGCATCATGTTTGCTTAATCCATACAAAACCAATGTGACAAGTTGTGTTTGACTTGCCAAGCAACATCATTGTATGACAAGACTCCAGGAAGTCCTTGCTCCCGCTCAAGAAATATTTTGGTACAAATCTTCCCGTCTTTAAGCATCTGCTGGCTGCTTCATATTTAGCCTAATATATAGAGTGTTAAGCCTAGTATATAGAGTGTTATGTCTTCTCATAATTGTATCCCAAAGTGTCAAGGATTCATAATATATATGTTATCCTTGCCACATGAGATAAAAACATTTGACTCAGGTCATTATTACCAGGCAGCGTGACAAAAAGATACCTGAACGTGTGCCCATTCACTCGTATTAGTATGTGTTAGCTGTCACTGAAACCAATGCTAACCTGTAGTGAAACAGCATAGGTGAGTTGTGTTGACAGCAGTCCAGTGACACATAAAACTCATCTGCCAGATGGCTCAGGGGGAGGGTTTCAACCAGGGTGCACTTTAATCAATCTGATTAAGGGGAAATGCTGCCTGTATTTTTAGCCACTCCATGGTAGGCCAGTGGCCATTCATTGAATTTTGTTTCATTAGCTCTCATGTTTATCTCTTGGACGGGTGGATTTATAAACAGGGGTGAACTAAAGTAGGAGCTATAGAGTAAGGGAACTCTTACCTATTGTAGTTAATACAGCCATGTGGGTAATTGTTTTGGATAACATGTCTTGGAAAAGGATAACTTATTGTTGTGACTTAAACATGAAAATCCCCAAAGAGCTGCGTCCACAGAGTCTGGGAGATTCCAGTGACCTCCGGTCAAACTCAAAAACGGTCCAAATGTTGAAGGCGATCTGGTCTTAACACATAAATATGATGTTATTCGATAGAGTTGAATTGTGATTTTAATTTTACTGCTGGAATTCTGTGTCGCAAAAGAGACGTAACACTTACTGTAAATCTGGCTCAAACTGTTCTGTGACATAGATTGAAGTGCCAACATTATAGAAAGCTTCAGCTTGCTCCAGACGGTTATTGCCTAAAACATCTGACCTGTGACCAGCTGTCAACAGTTTACTCATTTGCTAATTTGACTGATTATTTTAACTGATTTGATGCAATGATGTGCAAGTCACTATCAAGAAATCTATCCCAGATAAATGCAATAATGCACAGTTAATCAGCACAGCACAAAAAAAGTGTAATAATGGTCAACAAAAATAAACAGAAGAAATTGATGGCTGGAATTAATAGCTAGAGACAAATAAATCCTCATTAGTAGTCCCCTGGCAGAGCATAGTTCATTTTGAAGATATGATGCAAAAGGAAATGTAATACTGTGTATGCTGTGTTACTCATAATAATGAGTGATCTCTGCGCTATTCTACACATTAAAACATCTGTTATTTCCTCTCTACCCAAGATAAAATGTGCATGATGTCAGTAGGTGGTTTACAATATAGTATGCACTGCCTCATATTTACACACCAAGACTATGTAAACATGCACTCTTCCTCTCATTGGCAGATTAGGATGTAAGCCCTCATGCAGCTCTGAGACCCGTGTCTCGCTATGACTCACAGAACAGAGAGTCCCAGCTGGTTTCCATTTTGTTGTTATTTTTGAGTCATTATGTGTTGTAAATATGTAGCTACAGTAAGACTGTTTAGACTTTAAACTGGTTCTGTGTGCAGATTTTAAAAGCTGGATGAGTGTGTCTGTGGATGCAGGTTCATGCATGCCCCTGGGACCCTGAACTGCTCCATCGCAGATGTCTTTTGTCTAATGTGGGACAGTGAGGAGTTGCCTAGAAAAACCTGGCCATATGAGGCAATGTTTTCTGGAAGGCCTGAGCCGTTGGTATATATATATATATATTGATATATATATCTATATAGATATATATATATATATTTTATTGTATT
>JBBPCS010000729.1:1881163-1893534 GCA_037974645.1 Hollardia meadi
ACACACACACACACACACACACACACACACACACACACACACACACACACACACACACACACACACACACACCAATAGTGCAACACCTGTTACTGTACTTGCGATGGATTAAGCTCTTTTGTTTATCCGATCCTTATAATTACTGCTCTCTCATCGTCACACAGACTGGTCACTCTAGTTTTAAAGTCTCATTAAAGAGGGGCCCATAAGTCAAGGAAAACATTGTTTTAGCCATTGCATTCATGCTAGTGTAATCCTCTAATTTGTTCTCTCTACCCATCTTGAACTCTTTTACTACCCAAGGATTGGGAAACACTTCTCTGACAGCAGATGCCTAATTGCCCGCTGTCTGTTCCTCCACCCCCTTTTGCTCCTCTCTCCTCTCTCTCTCTCTGTGTCTCTAGAAGTGTGACTGCCTACTCAGCCTGGAAGCCTATTCAGCAGACCAGAAGCGCCGCGTGTGTCAGTGCCTAAAGGACAACATTGACAAGCAGCTTCAGCTTCACAGGAGGGAGCCTCACGTTCCGCATTTTGAACAGGTATGGCGCGCACGCACGCATGCATGCACGCACGCACACACACGCACACAATTTCATTTTAGGCCAAAGATAAATCAGGAAACACATGAACACATGGGAATGCATATTTTTGTGCATACCCACATCACAGGTACCCCGTGAACCTCACACACTCCCAAGCATGCACAGTCGATTTCCTGCAACTCACATTTAAATCATTACGGTTTTCCACTTAGCTCTTACATTTCTTTGGGCAGGTTTAATGCTGCCTTTTTTATCTGGCTGGATTGGGATAGTTGCACTGCTTTAGTGGAGGGCCAACTCAGTGCAATTTAAGCCCTGCCTGGCGCTGTTCAGTTATGCCAAAAAGAGTGATCTTTGCTAGCAAAGCAGTTTTATGTTACTGCACTTATTAACTTAACTTTGGCAAATGTACACTGTGTTTACAACTGTGGTAAACCATATTTGTCATGATCATTTGAAACCACACTAGTGTCCTCACACTGCGAATACTGGTGGTGATACATAAAAACAAAATATGAAGATTAAAACCTCTCAAATTCTTCTTTGTGATTTGAAAAACAAACTGTTCTGTTCTGTCTTTTTTTTTTATAGACATAGATTTCATGGACAAAGTACAGAGCAGTAGTTGTTTACGACCACATTTTTCTTGGCAATTAACAGTTGAACTAGTTGGAGTTGGAGCCGTGTTTCTGTTCACATAATGGATGTGTGTCCATGTACCAGCTCCTGAGGGAATTAACTGGCTCTTTAGCTGCCAAATGACCCACTACATTCACCAGCTAGCTGCTAACATTGTCTGTTGCTTGGTGTGGAGTGGATCTTTTGAGCTTTTTCGCTGAAAAAGGCTGCGTTCTGTGAACGTAAACAACGCTTTGATAGTGAAGCCATAAAATCAAAACAAAGAGCTGAAAGATGCTACAGAGAGCTGAGGAAAACTGCAGAGTTAGGTGATAATTATCTGTGGACCCCTTTCACAGTAAACATATTTCACCCATTGTTCATTTAAAAAATATTGATTGATTATAGCTGCTTTCAGTCTCTTCTGACAGTTGACACTGGCACACTTGTTATTCGTTTGGAAGCATTGAGATGGATCAAATCAAATGAAGTCAAATCCAATTGTGTGCAGATTGTAAAAAAAAAATTAAAAAAAATACCATCACTGTTGGATTAAGTCATTACACCCCTGACTCAAAGTCTGGCACAATGATGGTGCAGGGTGCTGTTGAGGATGCAATGTATCTTTAAAGTGCTCACTGAGCTTCAACTGCCCTTATTTAGAAGGTGGCTGCTGGATAGATGTGAATGAGAATAATTTGCTCCTTTCAAGCATTTGAAAATCCAGTCAAAATCTTTCTCATTGTCTTGCCAGGTTCTCTAATCGCTATTTGGGGGCATTTTTGTGAAAATAGATACGTTCTTATCTTCTGAAAGGGCATTCAGAGGCTAGAAGGTGTAATATAATCTTAACATGCATTTAATCATATAGAACTTCGCAGATTTTTTTTTTCATCTTTATTCCTTAATTTCATTTTCGAAAGACTGCCATTTACCTGATACATTTTAAAAAAAAAGCAGTCCAACCCATTGCTTTTGAGTTTAGCTGTAAGGTGTTTAAAAAGGGATAAATGGTCTTGTGTGGAGATGTCACACCTGTTGTACATTAAGGCTTCATTTCATCAGCACATGAAAGAGAGAAGGAGAGAGGCACAAGCCGACAGTCTTTCATCCCTTTCTCTCTCTCTGCATGTGTGTGTATTCATGTGTCTCCTTGTTATATGAGTGTGTATTTTTTGTCCATATCTGAAAAGACTGAAGATAAGACTTGATTACCCAGGAGTGTAAATGACCCAGAACTTGGCCCATATTTGAATACATTGGTGAACTTCATGAACTCTGCTCAATATATTAACAGATTTAAACAAGATGCATCAGCTTCCAAACAATGTTTTACTGCTACAGTGTCTTCCTGCATGACATGTGTGCGCACACATTGTACCATTCCCCAGCAACACAATGGGCATTGTACATGTTGCTTTCTTTCCTTTCGTTCCTCCCGTGCTCAGCTAGATTAGGTGCATCCGAACATTTACACACAACACATTGTTCAATATGTGAACAACTTAGCAAGCACGCTAAGTCACGTACTGCAAGTCAATTCCATTTAGCCAAACTCTATTGACCAAATCAGTGTATTGATCAGTATATATGGTAAAGACACTGCCCTCATTTATTGCTTTTCCAATTTTTATTGGACTAAGCCAGTCCAGGCTAAGCCAGTGTTTTTCGCACCTTAAACTTAAGGTTTTCACAAACGTTATCCAAAGTGGACAAATCTGCAAACGCTTGCCAGGTGTCAGTGTGGATGGGGACAACTTCCACAAGACGTAAGCCTGTGCGGAGATGATTGGCTGCTTTGTGACACAAGGTCAAATAAATGAGAACAACTTTCTGTAGCCTTTAACACACTCTGTCATTTTAAAGTCACAGTGAAACAGAGTGTCTTCTGTAATGAGACGCTTTTTCAAGTAAAACAATATGTGGCAGGATTTAGTGATGAGGCAGCATTTGGACAAAGACAAGTGCAGTTTTATTGGATGCGCCAAATTACCTTTTATTGGATACTTTTATAAGTCAAAATGTATTGAATTGTGAGTATAGCTAATCACAGAACACATGCCATTACTATATAATAATAATAATAATAATAATAATAATGATTGTTTTCAAATTAAATGAACAGATTTAGCTCTTTTTTCCTATTTTCGGTTCAGTATGCGTTTCAGTGTGGACGGACGTCTTGCTTGTATCGACCCCATCATTGTCACATGTAAAAAGAGCTTTCAGATTTGGCTGGCTTAGGACACACACGCACGCACGCACGCACGCACGCACGCACGCACACACACACACACACACACAAAGGGGAATTAATCATCACTCCCACAAAAGCTAATGAAATTATACATGGAAGTATACGTGTCTGGCCCTGTGAAAGTGTTCCTGTATACTTTCCTTGTGTAGTTATTTCAACCTTTTACTGTAATTTTGTATTAAATGGAAATCTGAACATTGTCCTGAAGGCAGGGGAATACATGCTTAATCACAACATTTTACATCTTGACAAATTAGTTCACTTTTGATTGCATTTCTCCAGAGTACCTTAGAGGCAAATAGTTTGTATTCAGTCAAATTCAAATGTGTTTAATTATATGCAAATCAGCTTTGTCTGTACGAGAGATATTAGGAGAATGCCTTTGTAGTCAATCTGTGGCATGGGAGCCTTTAAAAACGCTGTCTTGTGTGTATTTTGCTTGGCATCTTGGGAAATATTGTTTTGGTAATTTTTATACTAACAAAAAAAAGAGGACATATTCCTATTGAAAGACATATATAGACATGTGGATCACATCTATCCACAGACGGCCGCTGTGTTACAGTACACCTTGATTCAGCACAGACCAAACACAAAAATAGCCGTTTTTATTCAAGCTCCAAGATCCACTTGTCTCAGAATCACAAGTTAGTAAATTGCTGTGTTCGAAACATCTTAGAAAATGTTGTAGTATTCGACATGGAAGAATATTCCTCCAGTAGTGCTTATATAATTTAATTTCTACCCCCATTGTCACTACTGAGTCACTGCTGAGTAATATGAAAGATGCGTACGAGAGTGTGTCTTTGATGCACTGTGATTGATTGATTCCTGCCAGTGAGTATTGCAGCAAAGGAGCTTGAGAAAATTACCTATTGACTCAGACATTTCTCTTGTGTCAGAGACTGTATTTGTCCCGTCATTCACAAAGCTGAGTAAATCCACACCTAGCTGAAGCAAGCACTTCATTCAGCAGTTATGTTCATTGTGTGCAGAGGTAGCAGAATCCACGCCAAAAGGAAAACACACATGCTGTAGAAGTGACGCTCTATTCTATCCATTTTTTGTTAATTTCATTCATTCGTGTTTTTCCAGCGAATGGGGTTACTCCATCACAGCGTTGATGTCAGCAGCTGCATTAGCTCCCCCAGACCCTGAACGCTTTGAATGCTTCCCTTTGGAAAAATTGGGACATGAGCCCCTTCCACTTGGAGATTCTCTAATCCTCCAGTTTGCCAGTTTCTATTTAATGCTGAGCATCTTTTAAAGTCAGAGGATTTGGGGGCAAATGTTTATGATGACTAACCCTCAACTTGAATAACCGATGCCTCTCTTTCTCTTACATTTGAGGCGGTCAAGAGGACTAGGCAGTCATAGAAATGGCAGAGAGAATATTTCACAGTAGGTGACCGTACACGAGCTAGGTTTTCATTGAAATGTAACACAAATTTCCATTACCATTGTGCAATTATTAGGACTCAGTTCATCGAGATAACCATGTGGCAGTGCTAATTCCACAGGTGCTCATTAAACTATTGCAGGAGAACCAGGCACAACAAGATAACGTATAAATTAGGGATGTAGAAATAGGCCAGTATTTGTATTTGTTGAGGCAGCAAAATTACTTTTTTTGGAATAAAAAGTGGAAATAGGTGTAACAATCCTGTGTTTTGTTGTTGCATTAAAAACAGTTTAAGGTAGGTGATGTAGAGAGTGACTTGCAGGGTAAGGGCATGGCTTCATAGCTGATGTGTGTACTTCATGTGGGGGGTTGGATGGATGATAGGGATCGGCTCAAGTACGTGTTCTAGATGTAAGTATTCATTCAACACATCGAGTAATCGCAATTTTTCCTTGTATAGACATATACACTGATCAGCCACAACATTAGAATGATGGTTGAAGTGAATAACATTGATCATCTCCCTACATTGCAATATTCTCCTGGGAAACCCTGGATGCTGGCATTCATGTGGATGCTGCTTGACACAAACCATCCGCACAAACACAATGTTTGGGAGGGTTTTATGGGTCAAAGAACAGCCACATGAATGCCAGAGCCCAAGGTTTCCCACGAGAACATTGTACTGTAGCCATTATCAATGTCTGTTGTGGCAGATTGACGTATCGCTTATATATAATAAATATAATTAGACCCCGTTCTATAATTAAAGTTTACATTTTTGTGGATGGGACACAGTAATGACTGCATCTGTGAGTGAAGTTTAGAAGTATTTCGACACAAGCACAAGAAGAAAACTGAGAAATGGATACAGGTAACAGGTACTGTAATGTCTCATCGCCTCATTTGCATGTCTATTCATTCTGTTTAAACTGGGTAAAGATTAAGCTAATATACTATCTATCGAATAGTGATGGGTGCATGTGGGTTTTTTCTGACTGGTGTGATTTCCAATAGCTCCAGAGCATTGTAAAGTCCATAACTCAAAATTCATTGAAAAACAATGGAATTATTTACAAAATTTACAACATGTTGCTTCACTCATATTTGTTGACTGTAGTCTCTCAGGAGCAACTTTACTGCGGTCAAAACTATTGTCTCACCTGCTTGGCTCACACACGGGGATGTACCATAAATTACATTTACATACCCACAATAACAAAATCTATTCCAGCTGTTAGCCTTTCCTGCTTAGCTTCCAGACCATATAGTCAAGGAGCAGAGGAGATGCTTATTTTCCTCCTACGTGAAGTCGCACATAGATGCTGCGGCGGGTTTGACCATGGTCGAATATCTCAGCGGGTCATGTTACCGCCGTGATTCTTGAGTCAGAACTAACCCTCTTCACCTTTCCAGCAGTTGAGAAACAACACATGGGAACTTGGTCTTGAGAAGCCGCAGCCTTTATTTAATGACAAACCATAACCTGCACTGCACATTTACTGACAGTGACAACTTGCTGCAAACCTCACTAATACCCACAAGTTAATGGCTGTTTGCAGCATAGATATACAAGCAGAATATCATTTACTGATCTCTACAGTGCACCACAGGAAGGTAGATTAACCCTAACGCTTACCTGCGTTTTCGCTTGGGTGTTAATTTTGGACCTTAATCTTACGTTAGATTTTTTTTTTTTTCCTCGAGTATCCATAATAATTGAATGTGAGGACTATGTTTCTCCCATATTTGAATCAGGCTGTACTCCTTCTTTTCTTTTCCCTCTCTGCTCTCTCTCCTCCACTCTCCTGTTTCTGTCACATCAGCACAAGCAGGTGGTGCACAAATACCACTGCACTCATTATTATGATCACACCAGCTATGTCCAAACACAAAACAGTTTTAAAATATTCGTACAAAATCAATATTTGGCAAAAAAAAACATTATTTGTGCTCTGCCGAATACCGTATTCGGATTTGGCTCCACCCCTCGTATAAATGAGCGTTTAAGCATCAAATGGTAAATGTGACATTTATGTCCTATGTTATTTTTTCCCCCCAAGAGAGTTTTGCCTAAACCCGCCCTATTGTGCTGCCATTGGCTTGTACTCATTGTTCTGCCAAAAAGCTTTCCTTCTTGCTTCAAACCCTTTAAAATTCTCTGCCGCTAATCGGACAATACAGCAGCCATTGTCTTAACACCACACTTAACACTTTAGACGATCATTAGCTTTATATACTTTTTATAGAATGTATTGTACCTTTTTATAGAAAGCTTTCAGCCAGGAAGTCAGGCAATTTTAGTATAAAGGAAGATAAAGTCCATGTAGGGAGGACATGGACAGAGACATGCTTTTCCCAGAAACTACTGAACTGAGCTGTGCTAAAATATGCAAACCTATAAAATATCTCAAACCTCTCATTGAAATTCAGGTCAAATTCATTCATTCAAATTAAGGTAACCTCTGCATTGCATCCTCAATCAGACCATCCCACATGCTTAATATACATTAAATAAACTAATAGTTCTATTTAAACTGTCTAATTTGCTTCATATAGAAACAAACATGATTGTTTGTCTGGCATCCCACGGCCGTTATAAGTCTGTGAGATTCTTTCTTGGACAGCTTCTGGCACATTCTTGTCTGGGCAGCGTTAGCCACTAAGCTGCTGGACAAATACATTTGTTCAGCGGCACACACACACTCAAATGGGAATAACAGCAGGACTGGCCAGTTTGAGAATGACAGCCGCACTTCATCACACACAGTTAGCATTTGACGAGCAATGCTGGCACTCCCTCTCTGAGTCAGAAGAGGAAAGCAAACTATCTGCAGTGGCATTAATTTTCTACATGAGAGCATTGGCTCACATGAACAGTGAAAAAAGATGGCTGCTGCTAATGAATAAAGTGTGTCTGTTGAGCTTTGGAGACAGCTCGTTCTGTTCTCTTTCTCTAGCTGTCTCATTTCCCATTTATGAGAATCAGTTTTAGCTGTTGAGGTGGTTAAAACACAGCATTTATGTTGGAGGAAGCAGTTACACAAGGACAAGGACCTTCTCATTTCTCATTCCCTCTCTGTCTTGTGCTTTCTCTCGACTCCACAAACTGTTTATTCATGATAAATTAAAGAAAGCCGTGGTTTCCCTTCCTCTTGCATCCTATTCTGCCATGTCTCTCCACCGCAGGCAAACACGTATGTAGCTCTAGACGAATAGGAAGCGTCAGTGAATGTGCGTCCTTTGAGAAGCATATCTCACTACGAGGGCACACTGAATCTTAAGCAGCAACGGAAAAATAACAAACAGAAGATAAACTGATGGTTCCAGTTCAGTTCGGGACTCATCAGAAAACTGAATAACTAATTTTTTGTCATTTTGTCTGTAAGGATTTTCATGCCAACTCTTCAGAAAAGCAGAACTTGAACCCCAATCGGCACATGCTGCCAATGTACCTTGACTGCTTCTTCAGTCCGCATGGCCTATGCTGTGTGTGCTACAGGTGCCGATTAAAGTCAGAGACACTCCACCGGTGTCTGTTTACTTTCGTCATCAATATTTATTAGCAGTACTCTATAAGTCAGTGGTCAAAGGTCTCACTGGGAGATTGAAGATGTACATTTAAAATGAGATTTTTCCCTCATTTATATTAAGCAAAGTCTACAAGCATAAAAGAAATAGCTTCAAAAATCCTACAACTCCTATAATGCAGAGTAGAATGATACAGATAAAAAGGAAGAGAAGTACTTGAAGATTCCCTTCGAGTGTACTTAAAAAACACTTAAGCTGCATCCTAGTAGTATCCTTCTTACTTAATTGCAAAGTCACTTTAATACTTAAAGTGCAAAATGTCACATAACCGAGAGAGTTGAGAGTTATATTTCCGCTGCGTGTCCATCGACGAAAGGAGTGGCTGTTTACACACCAGTCATCTCATGTAGGGAATTATAAACAGCATGAATACAAATATTTACATCCTGCATGTCAGATATAAGAAAACTTCTTGAAAGATCACCACTCACTCTAAACATATAGAGTAAATTGTGGGCACATGTGATTAACATTTGTCTTGGTCTTGCACACACACACAGGCACGCACACACACTGGACGCTATTTCTGGTATGTGTTGTCCGAAGTGTGACCTCCAACTTGTTCAAATGGAGCAGATATGAGGAACCAATCTGATCAACACTTCAAGTACAGTCATTTCACAGTCGCGTCTAGCATTCTTTTCTTTCTCTGTGGTATTTTATGAGATTTCTGGTTCTCAAAAAGATGCTTCTGAAATGATTTAATGGCAGCAAAGGAGTCTGTTGGTAATCATCTTTCAGGAAGCTTAAATTCAGCTTTTATACTCGGCTAAACTGTCAGTAAGTGGGTGGTGCCATTTTCTTCAGGTGAGGCAGTGGCAACCTTTTGTACTAAGATTTTGTTTTTTCCGTCTAAACCGCTCCAGTATTACTCACCACAGTTCGTCTTACTGTTGCAGTGATACTGTAAAGATTTTGTTAACACTATCAAAAAGTTCTCCAGTGCAATCTTAGAGTTTTTTTTCCGTGTTGCCATGATTTCATTAAGTAGAAGGATATCCACACAGCATATACCTTTTATATATTATACCTTTTCAGTTATTTTGTGTGTGTGAGTGACAGCATTATATCTCAAACTTTTCTCTAACCCCAACCTTCCTATGTGAATGTACATTCGTATGGAGGCTGGAGTCATTGGCGTAGGAGGCATTAAAAATGTGGGTGGAATCTAATGGAAGTCGGGGGAGTATTTTTTACAGAGTAGATGTCATTTTCTGCATTCTGGTGCCTTTTCAGAGGTGGTTACATACTTTTATCTGGCTATACTAGCAAGAGAAGTATTATGGGTGCACTTTGTAATTCCATCCAGAGGAAGTGGTTGGCCCCATATCACATATTTAAAGATATTAAAAAGCTAAAAGTACAGAAATTGATTCAATGAATAATTTAGAGCCATCTTTAATAATAGCTAACTCATCATTTATTTAAACTTGAGGACCTCTTTATGTCTGCATGCAATTGCAGTTTCTGTTGAATGAATTTCTTCAATGTCATTCAATCAATGAGTAAAGTGGAGAGGACGACTATGCCCCTATGCATTCTCCAGCAAACTACATTCATCTTTTGATCATTTCTACTACTGTGAGGAATCACTGAGCTTGATTATGTTGTTTCACGTAACACTGCTCCTGAGTGGTACTCCACATAAATACAGCATTTAGGGCAGCATTTGACGACAAAAGGCATCAATACACATTGTAACAACCATCTGCCGTCTTTCCTGAAAAGCAATAGTCTTGAATCCATAAGTGAAAAAGGGTTGAGGAGTGTGTGTGAGCAAATCCATTAAGTAAGGCTTTGTGGCACATGCCCATAATGTATACTTTTTTGGCTAAAAATACATATTTGCTAACATTTCAAATAGCCAATAATTTAAAATCCAACACATAGAACCAAAAAATTTCATGAAATACAGAAATGAATGTGACACAAATAATCCCCAACATGACTTAATGGGGTTGATTCTTTTTTTTGTTGTTGTTGTTGTTGTTGTTTTTAATTTAATAACTTTTATAACATCAAACAATTATCAGGTACCCAAGTGTTTCAACTGATGTAATGTTGCCACTGCAGTAGCAGTTTAAAGATTTAAAGATAATAATACCAAAACTGCGTACTTTTAGGATGATAAAATATGAATATGATACTGAGAGGTATGTTGTACTGTCTATGATGTGAACACAGCAATAGCCTAGCTTGGTAGCTTTGAGCTAGGTGGGCAAGTTTCAGTTCACGAAACATGTTTATAGCTGTCACTCAATTCATATGCTGCTTTGACAAAGTTCTTCAGCAGCATCCATATTTGAAGCACTGTAGTCCACCACAAGCTCATTGGTTTTGCTGATATTGAGCTTCAGGTGACGAAGCTCTCCATCAGTCACTACATATATTATATGAGCCTGGACAGACATACAGTCGCGAGGCGGTAATTCTAGTTTTTATTATTTATATACTCATTATTTCCCTTTATCCCCTTTTGTTCCCTTGCTCACCAGAGCCCCGATCGAGGGGATAGATGATGCATTTTCAACATGGCAGAAGTGTGTGTGTGTGTGTGTGTGTTTACCATTAAAAAAAATTTTTTTTTTTAAAAAGTGGGTGTACTTTCACTGTGAGAATTTGAAAAGTGTCCAACAAGTGTCATTTTCCCGTCTTTCCCCGTCTTCTGACTTCCAGCCTTTTCTAATTTTATTGCAGCCATCAAGTTAAGTTCAAATAGCCAATCTTTCACTCTTACTCTCTCTCTCTCTGTCTGTCTTTATGTCTTTCTTCCCCTCTTCTAACTACCTCCCCCTCTTCGTCAGTTACACGCCCACTCACGCAAACACAAACGCACACACAGATACAGCTCGGCAATGTTATTCATTGTGTCCTGTAGTGTAGGATTAATTCCCCTGTCTCTCTTTAAACATTAATGATTTCCCTTTGATGGAGTGGTGTTTGGCTTTATTTTAGCTCACCTTTAACTATTCATAACTGAGTTATATAATGGCAATTATGCATTAGCGCAGGAGCCAGTAAGGATAAGAGCCTCGCAGACTCGGTCCTAAGAAGGTACTGCAGAGCATGAAATTCATTCACTGTCAGTATTAATTACGCACATTCTTCACTCGGGGAAAAATGACATTTGCTCCACTGTGCATGTAATAGAACTGGGATAATAGTTTAATTTGCAAATGACTGGGCTCTTTTTTTTTTTTTTTTCACAAGGACATTTTTGATTAGCAAGATTGTGGACAGCGGTGACACAGATCCTTAAAACATTCTGCCCCCAATTAACAGGAGGAGGCAGGACAAGAGCAAAGTGATAAAACTGGTGAAACTATCAAAATTTAGTTTGCTTTAACTTGAATTTTTGAATGTCATTTATTTGTGTGTGTGTCTTTCAGAATACCTTTAGCCCTGAGACAGAGAAGGGCGACCGCGGTCTGTGCAGTGCAATTGACAGTGTTTAAAAATAGCTTTTTGAAAAGCACATGATATGATTAGATAAGGTCTGATGAATAGCTTCGATGGCTCCCTTCAGGTCTGATACAGACACATGGTCACAGACAGGGTTTTTTTGTGTGCACGTGTGTGTGTGTGTGTGTGTGTGTGTGTGTGTGTGTGTGTTTTTAGGTGTGAAGGACATGGCCCTTAACATCCTGCTCTTTGATAGGTTTGGTTCAGTGCTTTGATTTGCAACAGAGCAATTTCTAAAAATAGCCTGTATAGAGGTAGAGAGAAAGAGACAGAGAGAGAGAGAGAAGGACACTGACTGACTGCTTTGGTCTCCAGAGAGTTAGTTGCATTTGATCTTTTCATAACCATCACTTCCTCGACGTTTTTAATACATCACATTTCAGTTCCTCCTCCTCCTCCTTCTCTCCCCGATTCCATCTGTCTTCATTTCCCCTCCTTCACCAAATCCCTCTTTACCACCCCACTCTCTCTCTCTCTCTCTCTCTCTCTCTCTCTCTCT
>JBBPCS010000729.1:1919433-1935402 GCA_037974645.1 Hollardia meadi
CCCCCCCCCCCCCCCGCATGTTTAAATGAGAAGTGTCTATAACTGGAAGCCCTGTTTCTTAATTTGGGGTGTACATGCTCTCCTGGGGGCTGTGGTTTGGCAGTGGGACAGCTTGCAGTGATTAGGGCCGGTGAGCGCACACTTCCGCGCTGCATTATTAGCGGGCCAGCCAATCCACAGTGGAAATCAAAAGCAGGGACTCAGGAAATGGGTGTTGAGTGAGGTCACATCCCAATGAGGCAGCACGTGCTTCAGGTCGGGAAAAGCCAGGACACGTACCTTGGGATTATGGGAATGCGCAGAATCCTGAAGGATCCCATGGGCATTGATGGTTGGTGCATCACCTTGTGTGAAATTTAAGGTGCTGCATGGGCATGGGAGGGTTGCGTCTGTGTGTGTGTGTGTGGTCTTTTTCAAGAAGGTTAAAACACCTAAGGTGGGAGGTCAGGAAGGTTTTGGATGCTGCTGCTGGTGGGAAGCAGCGGAGGGGTGAGGAGGTCACTGTGCCCTGTTGTCTCGGCCCTGGGTCAGCTCCCTCTCAGCAACCCCTCTGGGCACATGGAGAATGGTGTGATGAAACAGAGGAGTGAGGATTGAGTCTCTCTCCTCCTTCTCTGCCACATTCGCTCAGTCCCTGCCCAGGTACCTGCCAGGGACGCATCTACAGGAAAGACTGCCAGAGATATTAGATTGACAGGAGACACACTGACGCGAAGCGAGGAAAGGGAGCTTTACATCTGCCTTTTTGGAAAAATTCTGTCCCACCATACCAACATACCTGGCTGAAGACTAAAATGTACACATTTATTTTCATCTTTTCTGGCATTTGTGGGTTTGATTTCATGTGGATTGGATTTACAGTGCTGAGGAACTTAATTGGTGATCTTGGATTGTTTTAATTGTGGACTTTGGACTTGGACTCAACACACTTTCTCCCCATGTCTTTTTTGTCTACCTCCTATTTACTTCATCACTCCTTTCACCCATATTTCTTTTTTCCCCTTGTCCCATCTCAACTTTCCCCATCCTTCAACTCCTTCATAAATCTTTCCCTCCTTCTTTCTCTCTCTTTCGTCTATCTTTCTTTCACTCAGGGCCAAAGACATGAAGAATCGGCTGGCTTTCCTACGGAGGAGGAATGAATCCCCAGGAAGCAACCCAGCTAGCAAGTTAGACAAATCTATGAAGTCAGTCAAGTAAGTGGCCACTTCCTGACAGCTTGTGCATGGGGGTGTATGTGCTGTTTTCCGGGTGTCGCCACAACTGGTGATGACCTGGCCTTGGAAGACAGACATGTGGGCAGCAGTTTCTTGATGATGGAAGTTTCTTAGAATATGTGGCTGTAATAAAACGAATGAGAAAATGTTTAATATTAGCATGTTGGGAGGAAGGATAGTTAAACTGTCTGGATGCAGATTTTTTTAAAATTATTATCTAGAAAATGTGTACAGAATCAAATATATTCATATCATATTGCAACAGACTCAGGATGCTGACAAAATGTTAAAGGTTGTAAGAAGAGCTATTATTCTTTATACACTTTTTATATATCCATATCCATTTGGTACCAAACAGCCACAATGAATGTCCTCTGTGGAATTACATGAAAATATCAATATTAACGATTATTTTATTGACATTCGGCTTATGTTATGAAACTACCTGGTAGTGCACTTGGCCAAGCGTCCGCTTCAACACATAAAAGCAGTATTTCCTCATACATGTTCTAAACGACAACAGTAAGAGAAACAAAACCAAAAATGTACCTGAAATTAGGTATCGACTTTTCTCTTATTGTGTCAAAAAGAGGCCTCAGTTGTGGATTACAGTGAGTGAAGAGACATGCTTTACAGGAGTACAGAAAGGATGAGAGGCAGCAGGGGGCAGACAGACACTGGTGGGGGGAGGAGGTCTCTAAACCCGACACCACATCCCCATTGGCCGGCTGGAGCCCCTCCCCTCCCGCCTTCCAAGTTGCATTCAGTGGGAATATAAAAGCCTTCCCCCACCAGGTTGGAGCAGATAAGACTCTCAGTTTTGTAAGGACCCTTAAGTCGGAACTGAATGTGAGGGAAAAGACCAGTAGACACAGAGTGGAAGGAAGCAACGGAGGGAGAGGAATTACCCAACTTCCACTATTCCACTCATCTATCCAGCATAGACAAAGTTCTGCGGATGGGTCACACAATGAGAAACCTGGCTGAGATGGGCTTGTTAAAGAATCGCTCTGCTTTTATCTGCAGGCCCACCCCAGAGGAAGCACTGAAATGGGGGGACTCACTTGATAAGCTGCTGTCACACAAATGTAAGTTACTTTTAATAGATTTTCCTGTTTTTTTCCCTCTTTTGTCTCTTATCTCCTCCATGCTTTATACACGTGGGAATTATCTGTATTTTGTTTAGTTATTATTTTATGATGATTTAGTGCAATGTGGTCCTAGACTTTGGGTGAATATAGACAGGCAGTGCTTGCATGTGGTGCTGGGGGAGGGTGGTGGAGCTCAGGAAATATGCATGTACTGATATATGGATTACACACACACACACACACACACACACACACACACACACACACACACACACACACACACACACACACACACACACAATGCCGCAGTGCATTGCAGCTAGTGTCCTTAATCCCTATTGACATGAGTCCATGTGATACACAGAGAGAAGCGGAGAGACTGACACAGGCAACCTGCAAGCGTGTTGCTATTTTTTATGTTTTCCACAATTCATCGTCCACATTTCAGTCCCGATTCCCTTTAAAAGCAGCAAGCTGATACAAAGCCAGCCTTACATCTGTTCCTCATTCAGCTTTGCTGGCCTCTATTCTCCCTCTTCTAATTTCCTCCCTTTCACCTCTTACCTCACTCCCGCTTACCAGAATGAGGTAAGAGATGACCGCCCGCACTGGTCCTGCTTATCAGCGTGGGTGATTCATGGGAACGGAAAGGTGCAGACGGGAGCAGAGGGTGGACACGGCTTCCTGCTATTCTTTCTTGTGGATGCCTTCTTCCTCAAATCATTAACCGGACTGAAACTTAAAAAGCCCAACGTGCCAGAATTAGTCCTTTTCCCCTTATACTAAAACAGTCGTCTCTTTGTTCATTCACAACATGTGTATAGGGGAATGCATAGATGCCATGCTGAATAGTAAGGAAGGATTTGGTCAGCGGGGTGATGTCACTTAAAGAACTTGAAAATGTGCTGCGGTCTTGAGAGCATTATTTTTATGTCTCACTTTATTCCAACCACATGACTCAAAAAGGCTGTCAGAGTTATTTTAGGTGCTGAAACTCCAAGGAGAGCTTCAGCTGTGAGGTTGCCATGGCACATAGTCAACTCTCCTCTTGTTTATTCTCCTCCTCCCTGCTCTCCCTCAGATGGTCTGGCAGCGTTCAGAGCTTTCCTGCGCACAGAGTTCAGCGAGGAGAATCTGGAATTCTGGCTAGCATGTGAGGAATACAAGAAGATCAAGTCGCAGTCCAAGATGGCCTCAAAAGCCAAGAAAATCTTTGCAGAATACATCGCTATCCAGTCTTGTAAAGAGGTCAGTGGGAGTGAAATAACTCATATGAATACTGGAAAAAAATTATAGCAACAAAACAGCCTCCTGCTAAAAATAGAAACCATGCATTTTTCCCTCCTTCTGTTTCTTCAAAGCTAGTGTAATCCTGCCCGTCGCTTATTTGTTTGATTCTTTTCTCCTGCAGGTAAATCTGGATTCGTACACCAGAGATCACACTAAGGACAACCTGCAGAATGTGACACGCTCCTGCTTTGACCTAGCGCAGAGGCGGATATACGGGCTGATGGAAAAGGACTCATACCCCCGATTCCTGCGCTCAGAACTCTACTCGGACTTAATCAACCAAAAAAAGCCCAGCTCCACTTCGACTTCATCTTCATCATAAGAGACCGGAACAAAAGATACGAGAAGAGAAAGTTGATGGTGGAAGAAAAAAAATGGGGGATTGAAGAAAGCAGCGTGGGTGGGTGGGATGTGAAGTTCTTTGTATGCCTTTTTACATTTTTTTTTTTTTTTTTGTGTGTGTGTGTGTCTGTCATCCTGTCCACTATAATTTTTTGTTGTTGTAGTTGTTGTTATGGTGTGAGAGGACGCGGCAAAGCAATGGCACTGCAAAGGAATGTAGTTTACACAGTTACCAGGTGGATGGATGAATGAATGGACTGATGAATGGATGGATGGATGTTACTAAAAATACAGAAGCCCACGAGCGAGGGCCGGAGCAGGAGCTGGACGCTTGTCTGATCACTGTCTCTCTTTGTTTTGGGTTTTTTTTTTGGTGTCAGTCTTTTGGCCATGTTTTAAATTTTTGTCCAGTTTTACTGATGGAAAAAAAGAAGGGTTTCTCAGAAAACCTTGCAGACATGAAGACAGTCCGGTACTGTTTCGTCACTTTTTTCCTTCATTTTCTTTTAAAACTCCCCTCCCTTCCTCATCCTCGTTCTCTGTGAAGCCACTTCAAAACTGTCGGTACGACACAAAGTCCTTTCTCTTTGTGTTTCTTTTTTTCTTATCAGGCTCTAAACTGTATGTTGGAGGCAAAAGAAAAACAAGATGATGTCTGAATGAAAGCTAGCGCTATGGCTCTGTTTCACATGCATCTCTGTTAAACACCTGCATCACTCTCAAAGCCTCTATAAACAGCTTTCACCTTATTCATTTCAACCCAAGACTGTGGAAAGATACTGTGAGCGCTCAACAGGGACAAAGACGGGGGCAGCGGTGGGCAAAGAATACAAATGTATAAATACAGAATGGACTGGAGCTGTGATGAAACACAGACGTGTCACTCACATTAAAAGACCTTAATAGTCACATTCAAAGCCAGTAATGGAAAAAAAAAAAAAAAGACGACTTGCTTCCTGTCTCCAAAGACTGTTTACAACAAGGAACGAAAACTGAAGAAGAAACAGACAAAACTATTCCGCGCACCCAAAAGATATTTCCTTTAACATTGTAGCTCATTCTGGACTAATTGAGGAAGCATTCTCAGGACATTGTCGCGACAGGTTCCAGCTTGGTTTATCTTCTCAGCTGTTTCTGTTTTTCTACACACTCACTGTTTTTATATGCGTTAGGTTTGCGATCTGCACTCCATAGTTCTTCTGAGCAATACACAAAGAGGTTGCTCGTTTCATATTCAGAGGAAAAAAAAAATGCTTCATGTTGTACAAAACTTATTTATTTAGATTAACCTGCTGGATGCTTCTACAGACACCCTCACCTCCCCCTAAAGCACTCAGCTAAAGCTCTCACTTTTCTTCTTAACCACCAAACAGGTCCAATGCTGTCCTGAACTTTAAGTGCAATATTTTGTTTATTTTATTTTTTATTTTATTATTATTATGTTTGATTTGTTCATTTATTTGGATAATTTTGAATTTTTATGGGGAAAGACGAACGGCTTGAGCTCCGTATTAACTTTATTTGTTAAGAGAAGAAAAAACAAACTTAGAGCTATAAGGTTGACTTAAAACGCAAACTTTCAAGAAACATAAGTAGTTTAATGAATTCTAAGCAAGTGATTCTAACTGTGTGTTAGCCCCCGGCAGCAGGCAGCTGGGGGCGTTATGGTTGTAAATATAATTCTTTAAGAAAACTATGTGATAACACATTAAAAACAAACAAAAAACCAATAGGTCTCTGCTGGTGATGAATGTGAGAGCCAGCTGTATCTATGTAAATACGAGAGACTCAAAACTATAAGATGACATGTTTTAAAAAAAAAAAGGTGAGCAAGAGCGGGTTCAATCTGCTCTTTTCCCTGGTCATACACTGCTTGTATAAGGAGTTTTCTGAAATTCATTTTATCATTTTCACTGTTTACAATTCAAAATGCATCTCCTATGATAGCAAGTAAAAACAGTAGAGTACATGGTGTCATTGCTAATGATAAATAAACCAACCAACTGATGAAGTAAGATGTGTGTGTCTCTGGATTTTATTTATACCGTGCTTTTCCCCATGCATATTAGTCACAAGCCAATGCCAAGAATGATGTGTATTCAAGTGGTCCATAAGCTCATTTGTACTGATTAAATGTTGCAGACAGTAGTATTTGCTCAATGGAATAGCAAAAGACTGACTCATGTCTTCTCGCTAAATATGAAGCTACTTCTCGTAGCCACTTAGTTCAGCATAAAGATGAAACCGCTAGCCTAGCTCTGTCCAAAGTTGCCTACCACCACCCCTAAAGCTCACTAATTAACACATTAAGTACCATTTCTTATTTCCCTTTTCATACTTTGTAAAACCATCAAGTTCTGATTTTAGGTGTAGTGTCGTGTTGGAGCTAGGTGATGACTCCCATAAAACCTACACTTGTCGCATCTACACCTAAGTTTTTGTACTTAAACAATTAAACAATGAAATAATTTGTTGATTAGCGAGCTTTAGAGGTGGTGGTAGGCAAATTTCTTTTTAAACCTTTGGACAGAGCCAGGCTCGATGTTCCCCCCTGCTTACAGTCTTTATGCTAAGCTCATAGCTCAAGCTGCCGCAACTAGCTTCATATGAGGGAAGTATTATACTATATAAGTATTGAACCTCTCATTTATTTCTTGACAAGAAAGCAAATAAGTATATTTATATATATTTTTAGCTTAAATGTTCAAAAAATTAACTAACATTATCAACAAAATGTGAAGAAACAGCAGTGTTGGAGTTTCGTCAAAGATGCCAATGTATTGTGTTGCAGAGATATCTACTGCAGTTAGCATGCTAACCAGCTAGCCCTGGTCTGTACTGTCTCAAAACACCATTTTGTACCTCTAGAGGCTGTAATATTCTAATAAAATTCTAATATTCTTGCACCTATTTTCCTTACGAACAGAAAAATTCACACGTGCACCTTCTGAATACAAGTGTCTCTTTTACTGAACTGAGACGAGCTTAATTGCCTTGTCAACTCATTGTTAAACACACTTCATGTAAACATCACATTAAGTCACATTCCTCGTCAGAACTGCACTTTATCACCTCTGCACCGTGTCCCGTGTTGTCAAACAGGAGCAAGCAGACGAATATACGTGTTTTAAACAAACATCACAGATTACAGACAGATTCCTGACTCAACCTGCCATACAGTTTTCCTGTGCCATAAGAATTATTGCGCATTTTCGGTGTTTTCAATTTTGGTTTTACTCCTAAATAAACATGTTTAAATATTATTGCTAAACTGAGTCTGAAAGATTATGTCTCTTGCCTCGTTACACTATTTTTTTTGTTGCAATGTCTTCTTAGATCCCACCGAGTACAGTGTTATGTTTTTTATAACCAATAGAAATGATGGCCAAAACTATGAAAGGAAGGTCCAAGTTGTTGAAGAAAGGAATGTTCTTTAATTTTACATAACATCAGGGAGTTTTTTCTCACCATTGTAGCCGAGTGCTAACTCATGGTGGGAACTGTTGGGTCTCTGTAAATGATATTATTAAAAGTACAGCCTGGACCTGCTCTAAGAGTGCCTTGAGATAACTTCTATTGAGATTTTGCGCTGTAAAGGAAAATTGACTTGACTTGCTATTACCTCATATATTAACTGTTTAAACTGGGAAAAAAATAGTTGTGTCTATACAGACTGTCAACAATGGGAAATTGTTGGTGATGGAGTGGAACACTATTGAAATGGTCAGACAGATTTGTCCTGACCTCAGTCTTGCTCTGAAAACAAGACTGAGCGTGTGTGACACAGGGTCGAGCGTTGGCGAGGAATCAGAGGAAGCAGTTGAAGTTTTGTGAGTGTGTGTGTGTATGTGTGTGTGTTTGTCTGTGTTTCGGGAGCTTGATCAGTCTGAAGTGGTGTTTGAAACAGTAGTAAGAGCGCCTAATCTTCTTAACCAGCTGCCATCTGTTTTGACAGACACAGTTTCTTTTTTGGAGTTGTCATCAACCTCCCTATCGCCTCTCTTGGCCTGTTTCCTTTCCGTCTCGCTCCCTGCTGACTATCTTTGTCTTCAGAACCCACGCTTGTATTTTTTGAAGCGTTCATCTTTTATGCCATACGACGTAGGTCCCGCTCTGGATTCTTTTACTAAATCCTTTTGTTCAAGTTTCCTTCCTCTCTGTAATCTGTGTAAACCATATCACCGTGTCTGTCATTGTTTTCAAATTCAGCTGTCACGTGCGCCCCAAAAACACGCCAGCTTGCATTTCCTGTTCTGATCTCTTGTGTACCAAATTGTGGCTGTCAGTGTTTCCTCCACTGTGACAGACACTATCTCACTTTCTTGTCAAGTGAAAATTTGTTGTTGTGTTATTATCTTTATTTATAGCAGTGTTTCAGCGTTGTGCAACATTATAAAGATATCCACGTCTTGCATGCTGTGCCACAGGGAAATAAGCTTGGAATAACGTTTTTCTTTATTGCTTGGTCAGTTCAGCAGAACTCACAGTGTGAGTAATACATAAAGAGAATCTTAAAGTAAGAAGACACTTTGAAAATTGCTCTCATTTGCCTTACTTGCATTCTTTCTGGGAGTTAGAAAAGGTGATAGATACCACTATACCACCAAGTGATTAGCTTAGCTTAGCATAAAGATTGGGAGCATTTGAAAACAATAGTTCTGGCACATATCTTCTTGTAAAAACCACTACCTATGGATTAAACGAGATAAAGTGTGATGTTGAAGAGGTGGGGACTCCAGTTTGTGACTTGGGCTCGAGTCGCACTTCAGTAACATGACTTGAGACTTGAGTCTCATCCGAAAAAAGACTTGAGGCTTGACTGGGATTTAAGATTTGGGACATGTATTGTGAAGCATGAACATAATAATGCACATCTAGTGCGTGCAGCCAGAGAGTATAGAGCACAGCTGCAGCTGCCGTGCCACTGGTCAAAACCTTTGGCTATAACTTCGCACAAGACCCAAACAAAGAAGCAAACAAGAACTGCTAAATGCATTCTGTGGTGTCAAAATAAAAGACGCACATCAAACTTTGTCAGGCACCTAAAAACACACTGGATAGGTGAGTCTCTGAGTAGTTAGCGCCTATGGACGCTTAGCAAACATGTTTAGCTCAGCATCAGCTATCTAACGGCGGACACGCTAAGCCTTCCCTGACACACAACATGCCGTTTGGTGTCCATGGCTGACACACTATGCCATTTTACCTTGAACTGCCTAAGACCATCCTTGATTTTGGTAGAGCCCAAAAATAGCTGTACAGAAACCCATTTTTTGCTTTTGTGGACAGCAAATAATTTTCTGATTGTACTTTATGACTGTTTTTCTCAACTCCTTTACAGGCAAATATATATCAGTGGCAAATCATATCATTCCAGCATCATCCCTGGATAGGAATTAAATGTTTATTTTTTTCATCTTTTGAATTGTGCAATGAAAGGAAAGGAACAGATGCACAAGATGGTGAAGAGTTGTACAAAGCCCCATTCAAAGACATGATAAAAAACATGTAGCATTCCAATTTCTTTATGCCTCTATCAGATGACCTCAAAAATAAATAAGTATCAAAAGCAAGCTGTTAAATTGTGCATTTGATATCTATTTTTTTAACACCATAAACTCACAAGACCCATAACATAGAGTCATGCTGAATTCAGTGGGACTTCCCCTCTTGTCTCTCATCTATTTGTGCAGCAGTCAAGGGGCTTAAGCCTCCATTAATCCTTAATTCTCAGATCAGCCGATCCTTTCAACTCTTGGCGGGTTTAGAGAAGAAACATCACATCTACTCAGCTGCCTTCGCTGACTCAGTAGATGCCTAAGTCCTGTTCAGTCTGTGTTTGTTTGTTGTCTACTCTACTATCTGTACTCCATGGAAAGAGTCTCCTACTTTCACCACAATTTTGCTTCACCCACATTAACATGTAGCTTTAGCGAATGTCTTAATTACTGCTGGTAGACAGGGACTTTAAAAACAGCAACAGACAGAAGGGAGCATGAAAGGAAGCAGAATGTAAGTCTTATCCCAGTGGTCTAATCAGAGAAGCTTTATATGGCTAGCCTTTATACAAATAGATAAGCTTTTTACAAGTATTGGTGATGGTTTTGCAAAATACTGGACAAGGAGGGCTTTAAAGGAATCTTTTCATGTTATCTACTTATCTACTTGATAGAGATAGGAACAGTATTTCACACAGGTTTTTCCTTTTAATCAAAAGTTTCTATTGTAACACAATATGGTATAATATGGAGGGAGAGATGAAAATGACAAACATGATGAGTCATTAATGGTAACTAGTAGCAGATATTCATTATAAAGGACAATCCTCCCACATTAAACACAGAAAATCCAAACCCTTAAACCGAAACTTGTGACCTTACAAGGTGCGGGACAACTCTGTAATTGTATGCACATGTAAATAAGTTGGGAGAAGGTCTGCATGTATAGTCCACATGCATGTGTTTGTATATTTGTCTTTTTGTGCAGTATATAAGCATGAGCGCATGTGAGAACTTGAGGAAAATCTCCTCCCTTCATTCTTAAAACACGACCAAATTCTACAAGAGATTCAGGCCAGCACAGCTGGACTGAGAGGAAGCAGCTGTGGACCTAAGGATTAGACACACTGAACACATGCACTCACACTGTAGTTAAAATGCCAAAAAAATAAAATAAAATAAATCTGTTGCTAAAATATAACTCTCTCCTTTTTTTCTTTTTTTTAAACCTTAAAATATGTATTTTCAGATTTTTCTTACACATTACATCTCATGTCCAACAGCTATACATACACTAACTTGATGCCCATATGCTACGATTCAGTTCTCCATTGTACCCCACACGTTCTCAGTATTTCCTTGAAGTCTTCGTGAGCTGTTTTGACATTGTCACGGTTTGGGGTTTTCGTTATTGTTTCCTGTTTTATTTTGAAGTTTCTATCCATGTCTTGTCTTACGTTACACTTCCTGTCTTTGTTCTTTTCCCTCCACTGTGATTGCCTGATTAGTTTCACCTGTGTCCTGTGAACCTGCCCTTCTCTGTGTATTTCCCCTCTGTCTTTGCTCATCGTGTTTCCTAGTGGGCCGTTGTCCTAGCTTTTTGCTGGTGTTTTGGAGTTTTGTCTTTTTGTTTTCTTGACCATGCCTGTTTCCCTGGATTACATATTTTGCATGTACCATGTTGGAATTGTTTGGCTACTTGGACTGCTGTCGTGGTTGTGACCTCTACCGGCCTTGGCATACCGTAAGCCTGCTGTTTGTATATATTAAACCACTGAACTCTGCCTCTAGAGTTGTGTCTGCATCTGGGTCCTATTCCTCCAGTTCCTAGGCACATTTGTGACAGACGTGAACCCTGCTGGGTGCTTCATCAAAGAGAAACAAAGGCATGTGGGTTTTTGCACAACAAAACACTTTAAATGATGAATGTTGTAAGACCAGTAACACTAAGCTTCAATAATGCACCTCACTAATAGGATTGTTATCAGTTGAAAACCCCCTGACCTCATCAGATTACTCTACTAGCCAATAAAATCCTACAGCATCAATAGAGTTGTTGACTAAATCTGCTTTATTTTTTAGAATAAAAGACAACTCAGAGCATGGGATGTACAGAACAGATATACTGGAGCAGCACAATTAGATTTAAGTTTTTACCAGGTTTATCATTACTTATAATTATCCATTCATTAACCACCAGGATATTAAGAAGTTCTAAGTGAAAGCCAATCAGATTGTCTGTTTTATTTTATTTTTTTCTTCCGTCACCCAGGCTTCTTCAGTGCTTCTCACTGATGGGCAAGAACTCTCTCCCAGTTATTTTTAGCCCTTCTATCGCCTCGGCTCTAAGGATGGCAATATTGATTCGGCCTGAAATGTCTCCGCAATTGTTGAATTGATTGGACTGAACTTTGGTACATACAATCATGGTCTCCAGAGGATGAAGCTTCCTGACTTTTCCGGACATTTTTGTTTTTTAGCACCACCAGCAGGTTGACAGCAGGTTGTGGTTCAGAACTCTGTGTTTTGACATTACCGTGACATAATGATATTTGAACTTTGGCGACTTTATATCTAGTGCCATAAATTCAAATAATTCAATACTGTTGTTTATCTTACAGTTTGGATTTCTTAACAATGAGCATTACAGTCTCATGGGACTGCTAGCATGGCTGTAGAGTCTGAAGTCTTGTTTTCTTCATCTCCTACTAGATTAAGAACCTCATAGAATAGAAAACACTTGTGTGGTTTTAAAATGCACTGATAAAAAGTCTATTTTATTGTTCAGTAAACCCAAATCCAAACCTGTTTATCCACATTGCCATCCAGGCTAATTTAACATATATGTATCTTCAATTTCAATGCATTCTTGGAACTTTTTTTTTTTTTCCTCTGTGTGAAGAGTTCCAGACTTCTCTGTGTAGCTTCCAGACAAACATGCACTCTCTGCCAGTTGTGACAGTATTTCCTCCTCCTGTGCTTTGCTCAGTTGATTGTGTGCCTTAATTGGCAGTAATGGGCCGTTTGACGCAGTGGTGATCTGGCATTAATGAGAGTGTGTGTCATTCAAGGCGGTGGGGGGGTGAAACAGCGGAAATGAATCAAGCTCATGATGTCACCATGGCACATTCCACCTCATACATTGTTCCGAAACTTGTTTGATTCATGGTTTGGTTCACGTGTTGGATCACAGAAATGATAAAGTAGCGAGTGCAGAGGCATGTATAATGAGCACTGTAGTCCAGGAAGAAACTGAGTTTTTCATTAACTCCTCCTCGTGTTTCACTGACTTGATATTGATGTGGCTACAGAGCTTACATTATTCTTGAGACGTAACATTTTTAACAAACTGGATGGAAACATTTTAAGAGGCAAGAGTTTGCCCTTTTTATATGGAAAAAATGTGGGGGCTCAGTAGAGATGAAAAACTGGAAAAAATGAGAGGCATAATCACAGGAATGATGATCCATGACTGTGAAAAGATGACGCTCACACACCATTTCATGTGACCATGAACTGCCTCCTTTGAATATCTCCAAGCACTGAGACACAGAAAATGTGAGTGAATGTTACGAATGTGTGATTTTTTTCCCCCTCAGTTAGCTGATTTCATGCGTGGGAGAAAATAGAAACAACATCCTTCACAACATCAACACCTCGTCACCTGAGTCAGTCAGCGGGACCGATGATGAATGCACACATTCTTTACATTTACACACATGCCATCAGTGAGGTCACAAATCCTTTGACATGTCTGAATGACTTCCTGGAAGAAAAAAAAAAGTAAAGGCCAAGGCTTGTGCCAGAAAACAGATTAATGTTTGTGTAGTAGGTCTGATGTGACACTGATGTCATGCAGCTCCGATTCTGCAATCGCAGGAAATGGAAACAAGATTCCATGCATGGAAAACTCAAGAATTGACATGCCCTATATATCTCTCTTGTCTCTGTTTTTTATATCCTGATCACCAGATACACAGCAAATCTGGAGCTCTTGAAGCCATGGACAAACAGAGCGACTCTTGTGACTAAGGAGCAGAAACGAGAAGTGTCACCTGAGACAAATAAACTTGTTTGGTCAACCTCCATTCGGCTGTGATGTGAGGAAACATCAACACCAGTCACCTCTGATACTGTGTGCTACAGTACCATTTGTTTACCGCTGTACAATACAGCCAGTGCAGAGACACCTCTTAACCTTGTCAGATAAGGTCAAACGACTCATCTATCCTCTGCTGCCATGTTGCTCTGGATTATCTTAAGGCTACAGCTTGGAGCATACAGAGAGGCTGGGACAGAATCAAGGGAATTGTGAATCAGGAGGATTTGAGCAGTCTGGACATGGAGACTGACATGGAATTACTGTTTCAGTAATTTTGCAAATCGAGTATATTTAGCTGCTGAGGTGGAGGTGATGGAAACTTGAACACAGATTTTGTCCGGTTAGCTGCCCTTAAATGGAGATTCAGGGAAAATATGCATTTATTTAAGGAATTCAGATCAGATGATGATCAGCTATCTTCCCTCAAGGGGCATATTCACTTTTGAGCAGTGTGTTTGAACATTGAAAACACACAATTTCAGTGTTTGTCCACATGATTTCTTTTTAATCTGATGTTATCACTTATATTTATGATGCGCCATGGGTGTGGATTTTATGTATTTGACCTTTATTTTAGCAGAAAGTCCCTTGAGATTAAAATCTCTTTTCTAAGAGGAGACCAGGCTAAGACAGAACATAAGTTTGTAACGACCCCAGCTATTTTCTTTGTTTTCAGGCCATAATACTAACTCTCCTGTCGTTTCAGATCCTGCCACACTGGCAATCACCTCGTTCCTTTCACCTGGTTTTCTCTGCCCATCTCCTCACCTGCAGCCCATTTCCTCATTTAGTTTTAGTATTTATTCAGGCTAGTTGCACTCATTCACTGCCAGATTGTGTAGTGTGTTCACCTAACTCTCCAGCGTTTCCTTATTCTGTTTTCCTGACTACCTGTTTTGAACTTTGGACCCTGATATACCCAACTCTTAGTTCGGTCAGACGAGAAAACACAGGCAGATGGTAAAATTATTTCTGTCTGTTGTCAACATTCATTCCTGTTTACAGATTGACCTCCTGGTTCAACATTGACCAAGCATACTTGTCATAAGCCCTTTTAACACAGAGATTGTACAATATCACCACAACGAAGACCCTTCTCTAAGCTGTCTTTTTTTTCCCTTTACAATAAATTTTAGATGTGTGATTTTAGATAGCAAGCCGGCATTCTGCAATGAAAAGAGGCGTGACGTAACGTAACACATCAGCGTCGGAGTCAAGTGTGACGTTTTTACATCCGCGATGTACAACGCTTTGTAAACAATGGATCAACATGGCCATTATTTGTGGCGGATGATCTCGTCCTCTGCTCGGAGGGTAAGTATCTCCCGAATCTCGCGTTGTCTCCACAATTTGTAAACATTTTCAGTTGTTTATCTTCTTATTTGAGTTAGCTGCTAACTGCTGCTAGCTGCTTTTAAATCTCCCGGTTGAGGGTCGCACACAAACCATGTTGACAAAACGTCACAGCCCTCACTCCGTTTATACAGACGTCGATTCGGCGCTGTTACTACCTCTGCTGCCGTCGAGGTGGAACAACTTTGACCCCCCATTACACCTCCGTGACGTTTATACAGATGGCGAGGCGCAACAGGCCTGTGTTGAACAGGCTGTGTAAAAGGGGCTACTCTGCAATGGGTCATTACCAACATTTTTTATGCTTTCATCATCAGTTTTATCTTCAAATAAAGTGCTTAAGATAATGATTGTTTGACCACAACTTGTAGGAAATCATTGCAGTCATTCATTGCAAGTAGTTGCCGATTTACACATCCAGACATTGAAGTCATTCTCCTGGCCACCTGATGAATGTAAGTTTAATATTCACTCTCCTTTTAGCTCTGTTTTAGTCTCCACCAACTGCTGAGAGAAATACCCGTCTCTTTAGCTAAATGAGACACTGTGTGTCTAGATTTGACTGTCGGCTGTTTGATGCTGGACAGGCAATGTGCAGTGTTTGAGAGGCTTTTTCACGGAAAACGGCAACAAGCTGCAAAACTAAAGCAATGGGTGGATGGTTAAGACTGAGGGAAACTGCTGAGCAGGGGGATAATTCATTGCAGGTATGTCATACATGTGACCCCTTTAGTTTTTGCCCATTAGGAGAAGGCTTTTTGTTTGGACAGTGCTTTGATCAGACACAAATCATCTTTCCTTTAAAAAGAAAAATATGGCAACCTCCACTAAAAGCTTGATTTAATACGTTATCGTCATCTTTCCACACCATCTTGAGCCATGAATAAATTGCAAAGCCCATCATTAAAGGTCTGAATTTTTTCTTTTCCATTTTCTTGAGACATCTTGACATCCAAAACCCTCCCATCTTCGAAAAGGTACAATTTCCGCTATTTTTTTTGTAAATAATTCATTATTCTGAGGTAGAGCATGCAAGAAGGCATTAGTACTTCAGAAATCAATGTGGCTGCATGCAC
>JBBPCS010000729.1:1941592-1981714 GCA_037974645.1 Hollardia meadi
ATTTGTCAATGCCTTTGTCTCTAGTACAGTAAATAACTGTAATGCATTTTCTACCCTTTTCTGTTTGTAAACACGTTATTATTTTCAACTGTTTTATCACTTTGGGTCGCTTTTGTATGAGGCTGTGCTCTAAAAATAGAACCTAGAAACTTGAAACAAAGCCCATATTGTCTATAGCATCATAATATCCATGAAAAACCTCTTAAAGCTATAGCCTAGGTTATCCTCCCTCAGTGTATAAGACGCCGTGCTGCATATAATGATGCATTCATCAAGGGATTATACTTTCCCTGAAAGATCTGGACCCTCCAAGCTGCAATATGTGGCCTCAGGTATGCTGATGTTTACTTAACAGCCCCAGAACTTTGTTGAATAAAGACCCATGAGGGAACTTTCCTTGTTCCTTGTCATGTTTCAGGACCTGAATCAGAGACTTCGTTGTTGAGCATCAGACAACACATGATATTGAGGAGACTAAAGAACAGACTAACTGATGGGATGAATTGGATCAGACCCTTGCTAAGTCCAAGCAGCAGAGGGAGACAGAGCAAAAAATGAGGAGGTTCTAATGTACAGATGCAGCATACCCACTAGCCACTGCACAGGAGCAAAGACGGTGACTATTTATTGGTATGTTGGTGCTCTCTGCTGGACAGAAAAGATAAATACTTCGAGTGAGAGGGAGCAGGGCTCATCTGGTGTGAACGTCAAAACAAATTATTGGCACAAGGTGCAAATCATAAACACTTCACTGCATGCGATATGCAATAAATCATACCAGCACCAATTAATCATTTACAAGTACATCTGGTGCAGAATTAGCAACTCTATGCAACTGATGAAAACAATACCACCCAGATAACGAGAGAAAAGTGCGGCCAAAAATGTATGAGCAGTTAAAAAATATTAGTGAAAATAAACTTCCATCCCCACTGTTTGACTGTTTCATTATTATGCTTGTTTTAAATAAGACAAGATGAATGACCTCATTAGTGTGTGCCTTTATTGTAAATAAAAGGAATGATTCATGAAGAGTGATCTCATTACTTTCCAGTTGCAAAAGGCTGATAATTTCAATTCCGAGCAGTTGTCAAAACGGAGAATAACATCATGTTTTAGGGATTCTTGAAAAAACAGGAAACTGCGGGAGCCTTTTCAAATATCAATCAGATCCATATAACCAACTTTATTTCTGTGCAATCATGCACATATGGAAAATAAATAAATAAAAATAAAATAAATCATACTTCACCCATGAGGAAAGGAAAATTAATTAGTTAAAAACAATAAGTAGTGTGAAATACAAAGCATACATTAAATGATTGCATATAGATATTCTCATCTTTCAAGTAATTTAGCAAAAGCATTCTTTCTTGCACTCAGCACTGATGGCCTTTAGTCAGTGCAGACTGGTCTCCATCAGCTTTCATATGGACAAACGGCAATGCCCCCCATGCATATTCTTCTTTGCATAATTGCCCAAGCTTTGTAAAATTACAAAAGGGCCAAGAGTGATTGGCATGTTACAAGTCCCGCAACAAATTGACTGGACTCTGACTCTTCCACTCCACGTTGTTGTTTTTCAACCATTCCTGTGTAGCTGTGGCTTCATGTTTAGAGGTGTGGTCTCAAGCCACGATGTAACTGACATCCTGAGTTTGCCACTCTTTTAGTGGCCACCCTCAATGCCCTACTCCTGGGTATACTCCATTTTTAAGTATGCAGATTTGCAGTTTTATACTATTTTCGATTTACTTACTGTTTTCAAAGGGATATTTGGTGCCTTGGAAATTTTTTTTGGATCCTTCCCATGATTAGCACTTTTCAATAACTTTGTCACAGATCTGTTTGGAGTGTTTCTTGGTCTTTATGTTACCGTTTTTGTCAGGGAACAAGATAAGAAAGGTGCTATAGGCCTATGCAAAAAACAAACAAAGAGCTATTTATGCCTTGAGAGTAAAAATGATTAAAATCACTGTGGTTTAATGTAAAATTGTAAAAAAAAACAACAACAATAATAAAGCCTTTAAATAAATAGTACTACTGAGAGTATAGTTGATAGTAAGAAATTACATATTACTAAATGAATGTATTACACATTTGCTTCACTGATTTTCTAATAAGTAGGCTATAATCCTTAATTACTTACTTACTAGCTAACTAATCACAAATTGATTAATTAATTCGCCAAATTGATACATCAATGGTTGATTAAATTATTAATTAAATAATGAATTGATCTATTTAATTCATCAGATGACTGAACATCCCTTATTAGATGTTTTTATGCAGAGGTTTTTCATTCCATGACTGAATGAACAATGATTCAGTGGAGAATTAAAGGCTTTAAAGAACACAAACTAGCTCTAATATCTTCAGTATTTATTATATTTATGTTTCTGCTCATGGAAATTGTTCCATGCTATAATAGTACATTATATATTACTTCATGATTATTGTTGTTTTTGTTATTACTGTATGTTTATAGGCTACTAATGTCAAATCTAATTAATTCAACCACATTTACAGCCTATACCTGCACAATAACTGCATTAGAAAAACCAACTATTATTAGTTGATGGCCAATGCGGCATTTTACACACATCCCGGCACAAACCTTTCTTTCAACAAACAAAAACTAAACTATTTCCAAAGAAAAAACAATTGTTAATTCTCAGTCGGGTTTTGAAATCAAAATTTGTTGGCCAACCAAAACCTTTCTCTTGACAAGGCACCTTAAAACAAACTGTAGCTATGTGGAGACTATTGCGGTAATGTGAACTAACATCCGTGAATTTTGGGGCAAAATTCATACACTAAAGACTAATTGTACAGACTGAACAATTCGAAACTTCCGTCTTGAACAGCGGATTGCTATTTCCATCACAATGAGCAACAAGGAAAACATTTAGAAAGCAACTGACCAAGAGTCTTTGACAGTTTAACTCTATTGTCCGTCAGCCAAATAAGCCTAAACATTAACCTGATCCAAAGCTATTATCTAATAAAATAGCTCAATGTTTTAATATTGTAGAGCTTCAGCAAGAGCCTGCTATTATAATGTTCTCACTTCACATGAGAAAAATTTCCTCTGCGTTATTTCGTCTATTTTTCCCCGTGTAACTCCATAGTCGGCCAACCTTTTTTCCCCCTGTCTTCTTCGCAGACTTTTTTTTTTTCATTTTCTTTCTTTTTTTTTCATGTAGGCAAATATACAGGCCGGCGCTGCAATTTCGGAATCTGCCCTTGTATATGGCGGACGAAATTTCCACAGGAGGGACCGCAACACCACCTCCCCGTGCAAGGCAGAAAACGGACAGCTTGCACGGACTGTGTAAACCTCGGCAAATTCATGATTCACTACGCCATTACTCTTTCTAAAATGTAACGTAGCGTCTCGCGGAGGGGGAGAAAAAAAAGAGGCAGTGGTGAATTTTTTTTTTTTTTAACATTTGGAATTTCTCAGAACTAATTCACAATTTTTTGAGGAAGCAGTTGTGCAGTCACCTCTGGTCTGGGAGGGAAGATTTCTGGAGCGGGAGCCTGTTTCGCATGAGCTGCATCGTTTTTGGAGGTATGTCACTACGCTGTTTTCTTTTTTCTGATTTAGGAATCCTAATTTTTTTTTTTTTTTAGAAATTTCAGTAGCGGTTGTTAAGTTTCAGACCTCTCTACTTAACGGACGAGACCTGGTAGTGATCTTTGCACTATTGCCTGCCACCAAACCAGGTGCAGGCTTTGAAGCCATCCGAAATAGACCTAATCTGTTGAGATGTGTTTTTGACTGAATTTTCGTAATGAAGTTTCTGTGTAACTGCTGACTAGTCGTCTGTGCACCTAGTTAGTTCACATACACACCGCCTAGGTAAAATAAATTAAAATAGAGTGTGTGTGCTGATGGAGCAAGGGGACCAGGCGATAGTGGCAACATGAAGGACGACGAGGGGAGGAACAATCTGAAACACAAAAACCTCCTGCAGCCATGTTTTGTGAATTTTCCAGCAAATTTGAGCAGAGCTCCGGAGTTGCTTTCATCTAAAACTCACACAACATTAACGTGACTTTTAGTTGTATTTGACGGCTTGCTGTTCGTCGTTGATAGCCATGAAAGATCACTAAAGTGTCGTCATATCAAAAATACAGTGAGAATTTTTATTTTTTTTAGGAAGATAGAGGATTTTAAATCTGGGTGTCATTGGCGCCACCTGTAGGCAGCCATTTTGAGAAATTAAGAAAATTGTAATGAGACTAGTTTTTGAGACTTGTTTTTTTTGGGGGGGGGAAATATTTTTAATTGAATATTAGTTTGTGCGAATGGAGACGCATCCTGTAATGCTTTTAAAAATGAATAAACGCTATCCGGAAATGATAGCCACAGTATTAAAATGGAAAGTACCCTGTGCTTTTCATTCTAATTAATGCAAAAATGACCTTTTTAAAAAACGACATTCAAAGCTAAGTTAAGTAAATTTGTCCCTTCTTTGGTTTAATTCATGATGAATATTCTGTACTTAAGGGTTTAAGCATTTATTAAAAAGAGTTTGTCATTTAAGAAATCTTTTAATATGGGTGGGAGATAAAGAGAAACAAAATTCTACTTAATCCACCCTGAATCTTTTCATACTAACATTCACATTAACTTAATTTTTTCCTGTTTCTCATTGCTTTGTTTGCGTGTGGATTTATATTTGTGCATTTTGCTGGGTATACAGATATAATTTACTAGTTGGTAAACATGGAACAATTTGGACTTTTATTTCTAGACATTGGAAATGTCTGAGCGGAAAATAACTATCCAAACTGAACTGAACAGCACTGGAAGAAGAAAAACCATGTCAGCATAATTTGAGGGCAGGAAAAACAATCACAACCAGTGCCTCTACTGTTTATATTAATCCTGCAGACGCCAAACAGTTTTCCATCTTGCATGGCTTGCTTTTATTTTAATGTAAGGGAAACTGCGGAGGCCATTTTACTGTGGGTGATTTGAATGCTGACCTTCAAATCTGTATAAATTCAAAGAGCTGGTGGAAATTGTATGGTTTGTATGCAGAATCTGGGTGTAAATTCTGACCTTTGCTTGGAGAATTTAATCAAAATGCAGGAGTTTCAGTGAGTGAAGAAAGGCAACCAGTGTCATGGGTTTAATAGGGTTGGATCACTCTGTAAGTGAATGGAATGTTTATATGCAGAATACCTGAAGAAACAAGTAATAAGTTATAAAGTTCTCAGGAGTAATGCTGCAGTGTTGAAATGAAAAACACCTTAAACCCTGACGTAGCTAATGGATACAGTATTCTGGGAGTGTTCTCATTTTATGTAAGGTAAGAGGAATGCTGGTCTGTCTGTACTTTAATGAACAAAAGCTTTGTTTCACTGAGGATATTTGGAGCGAACACTTTGGATAGAGAGGTGAAACTTGTCCCCTCCAGGCACCGATAAACACAAGATGGTGAAAGATCATATCACAGCCTGTGGGTTACTGTGTTTCAAACATAGTTGTGGTGTTTATTGTCATTAACTTAGTACAGGGGTTTTGTTCTCTGTCTAAAGGGTAAGTGATGTTACACAAACAGTTTCTGGTTTTGACATCATGTAACTTTTTTTGTTAATGCACAATTACATTGTCATGGTTTGTGCTTACATGTGTCTGAATAAACATACATCTTTTTAAACATAGCCAGCATCTTATGTTCTGCTATTTTTATAGTGGCATATTGAAAGTGTCTGAAGATGGCTTCACTTAAATTAGTCTCCAGGGAATGGCTTTTTCTGAGGTTGGGGCTGCTGCATTAAAAAAAAAAAAATTCTGTGCATTCTGCACATATTTTTCCTGCCTCCTCCTTTTTAAAAATGAACCTTATTGGTTTCATGAATAATGCATAAGGATATTCAATTGCTGCAGCAATGAAAATTAGGCTTGTTTACGTGCAATGGTTATGTACACAGAAGCTTCTTTTTTTCCTTGACCATTTTCTGAAGGTAGAGCAGGGGCTGAGTAGCTTTTCTGAAAATACAAATTTTCTGCAAAGCAAATCTCATTTCTTTGGGTGAAAAGGGGAGGGGTGAAACTCCCGCGGGTTTAATGAATCCATAAATCACAATAGTGCCAGGTTTGCTGCGCCTGCGTCAGTGTGCAGTGCAATTTTGATTTTCATCAAAAATTTAATCTGCCAGCCTACAAGGGTTTAAGCAGCAGACCGGATGCTGCCCTGAATTTCTAATTTTAGGGGCCTGATCTTTCAGGATTTATTTTTGTATAATTCAAGTCTGCTTTTCAATATCTCTTGTTATTAAATTTTAATTCGTAGCATTAACATATAGATTGAAAAGGTTTTTATGGGGGTTTTGAGTGTATGCTGATGGAATTTTACTAGACGACACAGTTTCTTTTTCCAGAACATCGTGTGTGTGTGTGTGACAGAGAGAGAGAGGGGGGTTATCCATTTCTCTGCATTATTGCTTTTTGAAATCATTGGTCATACACCATATTGGAAGACATTTATTACAGAGGACAGGAAATGTGCATTTGATTAAAGAAACGGGGAAAGCAAAGCGTCATGAAACAGGTTTTGGTCAAACCTTGCTCCTAGTCACTGACTCTGCCTCGGATAATACAAACATCCAGTGAAAGCAGTGATTGAAGTAACCCCCCTTCACCCCCCATTTTTAGCTGATTCCTATTTTTAATCCCTCCAGAGTGGAAACATTTTCATGAGCCTTAAACAAATTTATATTTTATATTTAGAATCTCCACTCCAGTCTACTTAACATGCAGAGCACCATGATTTTTTTGGGAAATGCAAAGTAAGAAAACCTCTCTAAGTCTAGCTGCACAAGATTATTATAATTTTTTTTGCTTTAAATAAGCACAGTGATTGATTTACTTCATTATTGTGCAGAGGCAGATACAGTATGTACTGCCCATATATAGGCCAATTATTTTAAGTACCTTTACTAAGCTCTGAATTCTGAACAGAGGTATGTCCTAGAGATTTTTTTTCTTGTATGCCTAACCTCCTTATTCTGTAACCCTAGATACATTTACAGTGATATATTGTTGTTAATATGCATGCGTTGACATTTTAAAACACAGCTGGGCCAAGTTATAAAGAGAAAACTAGTTTAATAAATTGACATAAATCACAATGCTACCTACACCTTACCCTACCGAAATGCCTTAGAATGTACCGTCTATTTATATGCAGATAGTATTTGGTTATTTTATCTATATTTCTTGGGCTTGTGGTATTTATATCTATTGGCCTTTGGTTTTAATTGGTTTAAGTTGTCCTTTATTTGTAAGGAACGTCAAGCAAACATACATCTGGTTTAGATTTTTGTTCTGCATGGAGCTGCAGGTTTCAGTAAATCAGAAGGCTCATACTATGAAAGAACAGAGGGCCAGATGGCTAATTTTGCATTTTAACTTTAATTAGAGGAAAACAGGCCACAACAGCCATTTCATACATTCAGGGTGTGCATTCAAAATCTTGCACAGGAAATATTACATGGATAACTAAGGGGTTGCATTTGTTTATAGGCCTGGGCAATTAAACAATAGCAATATGTACTAGTGATAGACACTTCATCAATAGCAATAAGAAAATAGTTTGATGAAATGTTTGATAGTTTCCCTCTAATGCATTCAATGCAAACCACAATCAAAGCACTTAATACGACCTGGCTCATAAACAGCCTATCATATCCCTTGATAACGTAGAGTGTTAGTGACATGCAAACCGCCAGTCTTTAAACAGGCATATTAGAAAAAGAGATTGTGCTTCAGATTCTCAGTGGAGTGCTAAACCCAGTCTAGTCTTTTCCGCACATCAAGAAAGATAAACGCTTGCGCATTTTGGCATAGAGCCAAAAGAGAGTGTTTAGCGCTTTAAATGGGTGTATTGTTTAGTTTCACCATCAACATGTGATACAACATGATAAACAGCATGGAGTGAAAAAATGAGTGCAGACGATGAGATAAGGCTAATAAGGACAGTTTACAGATGATCAGTTTAGTTCCCACAATGAGATGCATTGCTTTAATTCACCCACAGGTGTACTCCCGTATCAATCACGATCAATATCAGCTGATACCCATTATGCATTACTCAACCGGCGGTGTTAAAAGTCGCTGATCCCAAAAGAAAAAAAAAAAAGTCATAAAATAGATGAAGCATAGAATTGTCTCCAACATTGACTTCACTGCTCGATCTACTTCTCACAGCTGTCAAAGGTAGCTTAAGATCCTCTCTGACCACACACAGACCTGAAATGTCCTTGTTGACCACTGCAACATTAAGTCCATGTGGGACTCCAGTCCACCAACTCTCTCCTGTCAGCTGCAGAATAGGATGGTTGTGCTCAGTGACCACTAGGGACCTTTGTTAGCATGCTGTGAGCAAATGATGGTAACAGAGAATTTCCTATTCTTTGCTAAACAACAGCAGACTTTTCTCAGATAAAGACAGTTGTTGAATGTCATGAACATTGATGGAAGAAGTGCTCAGATCCTTTATCCCACATTTAAAATCCCACTTATGTAAAAGTACGTAAGTATTATCAGCAAAATGTAAGTATTAAAAGTCAAAGTACTTGTCATCTGTGACTGGTGTATCATTATTAGATTGTTAATGCTAATGCAACGTGTAAGTAGCATATTACTATTGCGAGTTGAAGTGGAACGAGTTTATCTACAGTTCAGCAGTTTTATTCAGTGATTCTCCTAAGTGTCATTTTGAGGGCTTGTGAGATGTTCAGTGGGAGAGAAAAGAAGAAAACAAAATCTGAAACACAATGTTTTTATTTCTCTGGCTTTTCGTTTTTCTCTCTTTTTATTTTATTTGTACCAACCAAATGTTTGGGAACCACTAGACTACTCTTTAACAATGTGTAATATTTTATAAGTCATTTTTCTGTAAAATAACCAGTAACTATATAGTATAAAGAAATGGAAAACGGATATACTCAATTAACGTAGTACTTCACAGTAGTACTTCAGAACTTTGCTCATATCTTACTTAGAATTGCTTATTTTACAAAGTCACCTAAGCATTCATTTGGGGGTATTTCTGGTAAATTGCCAAACTGGGGGGATATTTTACGTTCCTTGTTCAATGCTTTAAAAAAGCTGACTGTCTAATTTATGTTGTCACTGGGATGGCAAATTTGGCACTGCTGTGTCGGCAATAAATGGGCCTCTGACTTAACTGACCCAAAATATATCTGTGCGAGTTTCTGCATTCAAATGTGGCTTAAAACGTGGTTCATAATTCTCTTACTGTTTAAAATATATGTTTAATTTCAGTGTGACAACTGCATTTATGACAGCACAAGTGTCTCATTTCTCATGTGTTTCTGATTTCTAGTTTCAGATAAAATAAATGATACATCAATCAATGCCCAAATTTATCTAGTACAAAGGACTAACGCATGAACTCTTCAAACCGATGGTATATACCACATACCAGTATGGAGACAACGTTAAAAAACATTTCATTTCCTAAGAAAGGTGTATATGGGCTATGAAAAGGCTTGTTGTTGCAGTATTGGTGCGCTATTATTAGAAGACCAATTTTCCCTCTTTCCATAATATCAGTCATCCTGGCATAACTCTGTTTTGCTTGGTTGCATTTTGAGCACATTCTCTTGACAAGGCCTTTTATAGCCCTGTGCTGAAGTGGCAAGTTGTGTAATTTGGATATTTCTGAAAGTAGAGCATTTGGGTGTCACAAAGCTGTGGAATTTATGCCATCAAAGGTCACTCATGAACCGTTAAGCCACTCTGTTCTTCATTGGTAACAAGAAAATTCTGTCTGTTTTTTTCTCCATTATTTATTTACACTGTCACAGATATATTACCACTGGTGGATCCTGTACATTATGAGTTCACGCATCTCTTTAAAGACACAGTTCAACCCAAAATCAAAATTCATTTTTTTTCTCTTATCTGTAGTACTATTTAGCCACCAAGATTGTTTGATGCCGAGTTTAGGACATATCTGCAGTAGAGATGTCTCCCTTCTCTCCAATATCATGGAACTAGATGGCACTTAATTGTTAATACATATGAAAAACTCAACAGCAATGTCTCCAGAAATCATGACCCAGTTACTTAAGATAATCCACAGACCTTGTTGTGAGCAGTTTCATGCAGGAACTATTTTCTTTCTACTGAACTACACCGTATGCAGAAGGAAACATGCATCTACTCATGGATGGCAGGCTCCTGACAGGGTGGGATGTAAACATGAATGATCGGCTTAGCTGTAACGTTAGCTAGCTTAGTTAGCTAGCCTCTCATCCATGAGTAGTTGCACGCTTCCTTCTGCACAGTGATAGGAAAGAAAATAGTTCCTACATGAAACTGTTCACAACAAGGTCTGTGAATTATTTTGAGTAACCAGGTCATGATTTCTGAGTTTTAAAAAAATGTATTTTATTGCCGCTTTGAGCACCACAAGCGAAGTGCCATCTAGTTCCATTTTATGGGAGAGAAGGCAGTCATCTCTACAGCTGATATCTCCAGAATGCAGCAACTCACAACAAAACAACCTAAATAGCCCTACAGGTAAGGGGAAACACATGTATTTCTGGTTTTAGGGTGAACTGTCCCTTTAAGTATTTAGAAAAAGAGGGGTGGGTTTGGGTTTTTCTAGACTTTGAAAAGTTGTCAGACACAGGCTATTGCTTATTAAGTGCAGCTTGCTCTTAGGTACAGTACTTAGGTGATACAAATCAAAGCTGATACTATGTTGGGCAAGTCATGTCTGAATTAATTACTGTGCATTGTTGCAGGACAATTAAGTTAAGTCTTTGTGTCTCTGTTTTTTATTCCCCTGGTACAGAAGCACAGGCTCAGAGGAGGTGGAGTCATGAGTGCACAAGAGGCACCCAATCCTGGGAAGGAGCAGACGGACGGTGGGAGTGTGGCCACAGATGGCCCTTCACCAACCGTAGTCCCAAAATCCAAGAGTACAAGTCCACTACCTGTCACAATAAAGAAAGAGCCTGGGACCTCAGAGACGAGTAACGGGAAAGTGAGTGATGCCAACCCCGCTGAGATTTGTGTCGTCATTGGAGGAAATGATGGAGGAGTAAGTGGAGGTGGAAACCGTAGAGCTCAGACTGAGGGTATGTTTGCCCTTGGTACTCCTCCTCCTACGAAGAGCACAGACTCATGCATAGGTGTGTGAATATACAGTACATATGGATATATACATCTTTCGTGACTGCGGTCATGTCTGTTGTCTCTTGTGCCTGACCTTGCTTCCTGACTGATAACACAAACAAACCGCACAGTATTGAAGAAAAATTCGGCAGCAGTGTATCTTTTCAGGGACAATGTCCTGGTTGCTCAGGCTCGCTGTAAGCAGTTTTTATAGGAACTACTTTCTACACAAGAAATGGTCCGTCTGAAAAGCCTGTTGTTGCTGTTGAATTTCTAAATGTCATTTTCCAATCCTGTTAGCACCCTTGAAATTCCATTTACCTTCAGTATTTAGTATTTGGGCTGCAGCCATAATCCTGAAGTCAAATGTTTCAAAACTTGGGTGAATAAAACCAAGACTTACGCCCATTAGGGGTAAATGAGAAAATTATTTGGAACTGGGGGGGGGGGGGGACGACATACTAGTTTAGTATGTCCATATAGCTAAAATGAATACAGTGCAATACAACAGCTCTCCAATAATCCTACTTTTCATGACACTTATGTTTCTAATTTTTTGTATGTCCTCTTATATATAAATGAGCAGGACATAATATTCGAAACACCTCAATGAATTACAGCATCATGGTATTACCACCCCTCTAAAACAGTTAAAACATTATAGTAAAGACGGCATTGGTTTTAGCTAGGTATATCCAATAAATAAGTATTTGATCACAATTGTATAGGAGTATCAGGTTGTACTTGTTTTTTTGTTTTTTTAGCATTTTTGAGAGTTCACATACACAGAGGCTTGGAAATGGAAGCTGTCTCTATATACTGTATCTGATATTGACGAGTTAAAAATGCCTTGATTGGCCCTGATACCAGTCTTGGCTCCTGACATGCATATTGTTTGAATCAATTAATCAGTTATGTCGTAATTCTTCCCTTTTAGGCAACAAAAGCCGAGAAAATATCTCAGAATTGAATGTAATCTAAACATCGTGTGGAAAGTGACGTTCACTTGGACGTTCAAAAATTAACTGATTAATGTCAATATTTTGGTTGTACTTATAGAAGTAGTTGGGAGATAGATATGCAGCAGTTAGGAAAACAACAGAAGACTAAGATCTTAAATTTTACGACAGCATGCAGATGACAGACAGCAGCATCCTGATGATACTGTCACTTTGCTTTTATGACAGTGTTTTGAATTCTCATGCAGGTTCCTATGTATGTGGGGTATGTGGGAAGAAGTACAAGTATTACAACTGCTTTCAGACACACGTCAGGGCACACAGAGGTAAGACACTTAATTTTTTTTAATGTATGTATTTGTTCTTTATGAAAAAGCCAAATAATAACTGACTGTTCGCTGCGTTTTCCCCCAGTATGGTCCTAAAATGAGTCACTTCTTGTACATGAGTCATGCATGTCCTGTGTTGGCCAGGAATTGTATTTAATAAATGTTATTTTTTGGGGAGTTGTAAGCCATGAGCAGATGTGAGAACACACTGATCTACTCATGGATTTTGCTAAGGCTGACTTATTTTTCCCCTATAGAATCAGAGAGCATGGTTGGAGACGGTCTACCCCCGACACCCAACAGTAAGAACACTTTGCAGACTCATTCAGTAAACACAATCAAGTTTATTAGCATACCAGCACAAGCTGTTTTTTGTCCTTGGCCCATTTAACAGATGTTAGATATTTTTACGATCTTTTGGATCTTCATTGAAAAAAGATTCCTTTTGTCTCTGTGTGACTTAGCATGCTAATAGCCCCTAGGCAACATCCAACTTAACCTCAGCATTTCTGGCACAGTCATGCCATATATTGACACAGTGTTCTGATTATCACAATAGCCTGGTTTACATGGAAAGATAAAAATGACTCATAAACACCTTGATCGGAATGAAACTGCCCCATCCGATTGGAATTTAAATCGTATTGAAAGGGGTGGCCTAGTCCTTTTAATAATCCGATTGAATACCCATGCAAACACTCATTCGGATTGCTTCCTGTAAGTGGAATTTGTGCGCATGCTCATAACCCATCTCGTGACGTGAGGCTGCGTACGTATACGGAGATTCACTACACAAAGAAAGAATATGGTGGCCTGAAATTGGTCAGTAGATGAGACGAAGTTGCTTTTAGAAATACTAAAAGAGCTAAATGTAGTTAGTAGGCTAGGCGGAAGAAGGAAGCTTCCAGTAAGTGTAAGCATTCGTTGTCATTGCGCTGAACAGACGATAGGTCTCCATCTTGATATACTGTAAATACAGTAAAACGCTGGAAGCGGAATGCACGATATGTGCATGTCACACAGCTATTCCGATTAAATGCTTCGTCGCATGCAAACACCAGATCGTAGATCATATCCCATGTAAACTGTTGACCCAAAATCGTCAATCGGAATGATTTAAATCGGAATGACAAAGTGTCCATGTAAACCAGGCTAATGATATTTTGCTGATGTAATTGTCTTAAAATAAAAGACCCTAAGACATGTTCAATGTACACAAAAGGGTAATTTCTCTCTTTTGTTCACAAATTTGTTTCAGTCTGTGTTGATGAGTACTTTTCCTTTACCATGCCAATCCATCCACCTGACGTGTGGCATATCAAGATTCTGATTAAACAGTACGATTATTGCACAGGTGTGCCTTTGGCTGTTCACAAAAAAGGGGCGGGGAAGTCAGTATCTGGTGTGACTGAAGGTAAATATGTTGCAATATGCGAGAGCTTGTAGACTTGATGTGAGAACTCGTATAATAGGATGTGAGAAGTTGTAGAAGAAAAATCTGAACTTGTATGTTGAAATTTTCACTTGTAGAAAATATTCACACACGTGAGCTGAATTTGAAGTGACACAGCAAGAAAGCACATGAGAGCTTGCGGGGGGAAAAAAGGGAACTTGTATGTTGAAATTTTCACTTATAGAAAACACACCCGTAAGAATAATATTCACAAATGTGTAGATTGATATTTACATAAATACAATGACGGCTGCAAATTTGTAATCCAACATTTACTTGTATTTAGTTATTTTACTTGAGTCCATTCTCCAGTACAACCACAACTCAGTGATTACAACCTCTCAAATCTGTCCCTACAGCTTCAAATCTGTGTGCCTTGACTTTTGCAACACTTCAATAAATGTGTTGCAAAACCAATTTGCACTTGTAGAGCGGGGGCGGGGATGGGGGGTCGGTGAACCAATCCGAAGACAAAGTGCTCTTTTCATGGCTCTTCCCCTGCTGTCCTCCACGTATTGTGAAGCCAGGGCTGATATCTCACTTCACTATTCCTGAAGGGGACACCAAAGGTGCCACCAAAATTACTGTTTAGCAAGGAAGATGCAACAAACTGGTATTAAATGTATATAGAGTATATGCTGATTACTACTTTTAAACTATACTGTATCTACACATTTGTGAATATTTTTCTCCGATTTTTGTTCTACAACTTCTCACATCCTATTATATTATATCAAGTCTACAAGCTCTCGCATTTCGCAACATATTTACCTTCATATGTGACCACCATTTGCGTGGAATGTGTACAGATCCTTGTAGCATGGGGCTGTGCATTATTATGCTGCATCATAAAGTGATTGGCAGTGGATGGATGGCATGACAATGACCCTCAGGATCCCATCACTGCATCTCTGTGCATTCAAATTGCCATGAATAAAATTCAGCTGGGATTGTTGGCCGCAGGGTATGCCTGCCCACACCACAACCCCACCACCATGGGGCACCCTTTTCAGGATGTTGACGGTAGCAAACCGCTCACCCTCTACACCATACACGCTGTCTGCCATCTCCCCGGTACAGTGTAAACTGGGATTCTTCCGTGAAGAGAACACTTCTCCAAAGTGCCAGACGCCATCGAAAGTGTGCATTTGCTCACTTGCTCACTTTGCTCACATGACAAACTGCAGTCAGGTCAAAACCCCGGTGAGTACAACAAGCACACAGATGAGCCTCCCTGAGACGGATTCTGAGAGCCTGTGCAGAAATTCTTTGCTTTTGGTTGTACCACCAAATTCTTGAAATTGGACATGGCTCATGGTAGTGAAATGAACATTTAATTCACATGATACAGGACTGGTAGACATTTCTGCAGCCAGCATGCCAATTGGACGTGCCCTCAAAACTAGCAACTTCTGTGGCATTGTGTTGTGTGATAAAACTGCACATTTTAGAGGGGCTTATTATTGTGATGAGCCCAAGGCACACCTGTGTAATAATCATTATCTTGATACGTCACATCTGTTAAATGAATGGATTATGTCGGCAAAGGAAAAGTACTCACTAACATCAATTTAATTACATTTGTGAACAAAATTTGAAACAAGCCTTTTGTGTGCATAGAAAGGTTTTTATTCCAACTCATGAAAAACTGGAGTAAAAACAGAAGTGTTGCATTTATATTTGTTCAGTGTACTTATGAAAGCATGCATGTATTGGGATGTTGCTCTTTAAATTGCATTGTATATCAACTACCAGGGCCTGTATTTATCAGGCATCTTAAAATCTTTTCCAGGAATCACGGTGAAAGTTTGATTAGGACTAAAAATAGTCCTACCTCAGTGTAGTACTTGAGTTATTTATAAAGCTTCCTACACACACTCAGCAATCATTACATGAATGTGCAAGTCGCTTAAAGGAAACACTATTAACATAAGGAGACAAGAAAAAGCAATCATCTGCAGACAGAACAACAATCATTTTTCTTTAGCTGTATGAGGACACAAACATTGTAACCAAAAGGTCTGTGACAGTAGTAATAAGTAAGCCAGAGAGGCTGCTTGGCAAAAAAAAAAAAAAAGCTAATAGAATCAATTCTTAGAAGATGGAACATCCTGTAAAGCATTTTGGTTGACGCCACATATTTAGACTTTATGTTTGATAATAACTGGTATGCCAATTTATACATGTATCTTAAAAATAATTAGCTTCTTTGAGCCGTCCAAGTGGCCCCAAAAGAATGTGGCAGCAAGTAAAGATGAAAGGCAAATTATATTTTGGTTTAGTAACTGTTAACTTGGTATAGATAATAGAGCTCACCTTAGGAAGAATAAAATTGGTTCTACGTGCCAGTGATCAAAAGAAATTTACAACTCGGGTTTAGGCCAGAAAAGCCTGCTTCTTTTTCTTCATGATTGGTACTATAGCAGTTAACTCTGGATCATTTCACGCCACCTGCATTGTTAAAAACAACTGTAGAAAATTAAGCCAAGTCCAACTGATAAGAAGCTTGGATTCGCCAGTTAATATAGTAGTAAATAATAAAGTATCTCTCCGAGTGTGGGCATGAGGGAATTTTGAACATCAGAAAATAACACAGGCTGTAGTGTTGTGAAAGAGTTCTTGGAGCTGAGGAGAGTATTTTGGGAACCCAGCTAGAACAAAACTCTCTGCGGTTGTGACTAAGTGGACGTTAAGATGAAAAACAGTCCTATGTTGCTTCAGGTACTGGTAGGATAAAAGTATGATCCAGGAACTGTAATAGATCATTGATCTATTTGAATCATTAGACACCAAAACAATGCACAGAGTTTTATAGTAGTTATACATAGGACAGGAATCTACAACAATATAAAGTTATAATACTGACAAGATTTGTATCTGTTCTGTTAGACTAATTGCCAGGTAACAGCAGAAATAATGGTGTTCATGTTGCAGAGTAATATACCAGAAATGTGAGTTTTCATGTATTTTCTTCTTGCCCCAGATGATATTGCATTATAATGAAAGTTGAGCTAAGTTCAACTTCAACAAGTCACGTGTAAAAACACAGCCAATTGAGATGCCTTGGAGCAAAAAGACTTTTCAGCCATGAATATCTGTACATGTTGTCAGTAGTCTGGTTGAACATTAGTCTTGTCTTTTAACTGTCCTTTCTTTCTTTGGGACTGGTTGACTGTCTGTGTAATAGCCAATGCACAGAAACATCACAGTAAATAGAAAGCCTGCTAGGATTATGCATTAATAACCAGTTATCTATATTATTGCTGTGGTATCGATTTGCTATAAATGTGTCCTCACCTGTGCTTGGAGCAGTGATGTTGTGTGAGCATTAATTACACTGACAAATGGCAGGAACCCACTAATTGGTGGAAAATTGTTGTAACCTCATTAATTGGTTGGGGAATAACAGAACATGCATGGCATTGGAGACTTTAGTTGTTATAAATGCAATTAACGTTAGGCACTCTAATCATCTTTTTTGTAACTGTACATCCTTGTTGTCAATTGAGCATAAATTGCATAACCCTTGTGCTTTTAATCAACATTATTGGCTCTTTCTAGGACAGCCATTTACTATGTTTCCAAAATATCGAAAATACATTTTGACAAGCGGTAGCTTCCATTTTAAAGCCTCAACAGAGATCATGAAGATCTTTTTTTTTTTTTTTTTCAAAAAGGAACAGAATATTTTTATGCAGCTGATTTTATGCAGCTGAATTAAAAGAGACAGAATAAACTAGAGAAAATATGGATGTTGTTGCTCTGCTGTTAAATGATAAAACATTTATCACATCGGTGTCTAAGGTGAGGGGCATTTTGTTGGGGCAACATGTGTCAGATGTATTATTAGAGAAGACCTAAAACAACAGAAGGAAGGAGGTTTCAAATTATCTTGCAGTTGTTCAATGCCATTCTGTTTATGCAGCAGATGTCTTCAGATAGGATTTCACTGTGGTGTGCCACAGGCACTTCAGGTATTCTTGTCAACAGCCACCTGGCTGCATGATAACAAAATTAGCAAGAACTGAACAAGTAGTCTGTAACCTTTTGTCCTTTCACTCTTTCAGTCATCTACAGACTTGGCAAGAAATGTCTCCAAAAGTTATTCACTTTTAAACATACAGTATAAATGAGAAGCAATATTATTGCACATTCAAAATTAATGTTAGAATGATTTGGGTCAAAACACAATTTTGGTTCAGCATTCCAGTTCAAATAATCCAGTTTGAATCACGTGCTAGCATTAAGTACAATCCGTCACATAAAAAAATAAAAAGGAAAGGACAAACTCCACTTTAATTCTGAACAACTCTAGTTTCTAGTACACTTTTTGAATGTAATTCAAGTGTAAAATGCAACATTAAACTGATGTATGTTCGAATTTATTTTGCATTTTTATTTAGCTTTGTTTATATGCAGATGTTACTGATAAAATTATTCAAATCATTATTTACTTTTCTCTCAATTTCCCCCATGGATTCCTCTTCATCTTGTTTATCTAATCTCATTTAGCCTCCTTATGTCTGTCTGTCTTTATGCAATCAAATCTTTTCCTGTGTATTTTAATCTTATTTGTTTCTTCACTTATCCATTTCTCTAATGCAAAATGACTATAAGAAGAACTCTCTTCCTCTTTCTATGACTCAGTGAAATACTTCATTGGAACACCATGGGGTACAAGGTGCACTGTAAACTGGGCACCAAAGCAAGGTTTAGTTATTATTTAATTTTTATTAGGTAATTGTCTACCCAGTTTGTAGTTTTGGATTCAATCATTCCCATAATACTTGTTGTCAGTGGCAGTAATATCCAATGTCTGACTGCCTGTTTGTCAGTCATATATAAGGAATTCTGCTCTCTCTGGTTGTTCATCTGCAGGTAGCTTCCGTTACTCCTGTGACATCTGTGGCAAGAAGTATAAATACTACAGCTGCTTCCAGGAGCACCGTGACCTGCATGCAGTCGATGGTAACCAGGAGTTTTTGGGCAATTTGCATGACAATTTCTTTGAAACTCTCAAGACTTGAACTTAAAATCCATTTATAGATGAACTTCCCATTTAAACACTGTGCTGCAGAAATTCTACTTCCTGCAGCAGCAACAAAAGCTGAGTAGCACAATAAAGAGGAGTAAGGGGAGCCTTTTTGATAAAATAAAAATATAAACTGCTCTATTAAATGAGCAAGGGCTTGACTCTAATAATAGACTGTCTCAGGTGAAGAGTATTTAAGACAGGCTAGTTCTCACTTAAGTGGTGGTCAATAAAGCCCAACATTTCAGAATTTACTGTAATTTGACAAACTTACTTACAAGCACTTAACCTATCAGTTCATGTAAGGTCATAGATAAGAAGGTTGAGAGAAAAGAAACATAAAGGCTATGGTTGCTCAACATTTTAGTTGTATTATATATTTTCATAAAGAGAACATGCTCTAAAATAAACGGTAGACTTAATTTTTCATATGACGTGTACACAAAGCTAGTGGGTGCTAGCACCCAAGTGTACCAAGGGTCATTTTATATTTTATTTTACTTTAAGTGTAATATTTGCCCCTTTCCTCCTGATCTGTCTCAGACCCATATGAACAGGTAGTGTTACCTGTGGATGGCCTTAAAGAGGAGGAGCCAGTTGAACCCTACCAGAAAATTGGACCAAGTAAGACTGTTTGATGCACTTTTGTTCAGTTAGTTCCACAGACATACCATGGCAGAACAAGATTTCGTCATGTACTATACACACTGTAGCTTGAGCACTTTGTCACTGTAACCCATTGTTTCAAAATAATTTGATTTAATTTGTTTCATGTTATATTACAATGGTGATTTAGAGGGGAAAGTAAGAAATCTGAGTTGAGACATATTTACTTACTTGGCATTAAAATTCGAAATAGATTTTAGGTGCACCCATCATTCATTTGATTGTTCTTAACATGCCGTACAGTTTGACAGCTTGAAGTCCACCTGTGTCCAGTTCAGTGTATTGGACACAGTAAACAACCTTAAGTCATGGTGATGATCCTCGTTAGAAAGATATCGTTACGCATATGAGCTAACTCCACACTGGAAAGGTTTCAGAACATGAGTCCAAAAGTCCTCCTTCGCAGGGGAAAAAGCACTCGCCCACCTCCGCAGAGACTGCGGGTTCAACCGACGGCAGCGGGTGTCCCTTCAAACACAATTGGCAGTGTTCGCAGGTGGGAAGCCTGCACTTGTCACTGCACTAATGACTCCTACTGATTGGGGGGATAGAGTGAACTTCCAGGCACTAAGCAGGGAGACTCCTGTGTTTTCTATGTTCTGTAATATTGAGGTCTTGCTAAACGTAAACTTTCAGATGGGAATTTTCAGTCGGGAAAAGATCCGATCAGATCAGAATCACCAGCTCCTTCCTTTTCTTCATTCTATTACGACCTCTTGTTTTCTGCTTCTGTCTATTGAAATAAGACACGATTAACAAATGATTATGTCCCCCTTTTTTTTTTTTAAAATGAACACAACTAATCCAACAAACTGGATCTTAATTGATATGATACAGGTTTTTACCAATAACATGGACTTTGATGAGAAGAAAAAGGTTTGATTGTGTGTTTTTTTGTCTGCAGAAACTGGGAGCTATGTTTGCGAGTTCTGTGGGAAGCAGTACAAGTATTTCAACCCATACCAGGAGCATGTTGCTCTTCACACACCAATGGGTGAGCCAGTTAAGTTAATGCTTACAGCCTTAATATATAAGAATTGAAAATGTCCAACCTTTAAAATTCAGAGTCCCTATTTTAGTTAACCTGTTTGATTGTACTCTTATTATGGAGGAAGTTTCAGCATCTTAGATATTGTTTTAAGCTGCAATTAACTCTGAGAATCTGTCTCGATGTAGGCTCCTTTGATATGAAGACCTCACGGGTACAGGAATGTGGTAGCATGGATATGTCTAAATATGGCCACAGCCAAACTGGTAAGATGAAAAGTAAGCATCATTTTTTTTTATCCTACATTTTTTCAGCAGTTTTGTTGATTGATTGTATAATGCTAAGCAACGTTTGCATGCTTCATAACCTTATAATCCGAATGCTTATACTCTCTCCACACACACACACACACACACACCCCCGTTGTGTCTGCAAATTAAAATATGATCGTCAAACCTCAGTCTCATGCACCTTGATAGCAGAGCATGGAGCCCCAGAGCAATAAGTTTTTTATGCCTCAGCGCCTGTGATAGCTGTGGTTGGAGGCATTATGTTTTCGGGTTGTCCCTCCGTCCCATTCTTGTGAAGACCTTGACAGAAATTCTTCAAATCTGGGACAAACATACATGGATTCAAGGATGAACTGATTAGATTTTGGTGGTCAGGGGTCAAAGGTCAAGGCCAAGGCCACTGTGAACTCGCATCAGTCCCATGTCCGTGAACATGATATCTTAGGAATGCTTAGAGGGAATTTTTTCAAATGTGGCACAAATGTCCACTTGGACCCAAGGATGAACTGATTAGATTTTGGTGGTCAGCGGTCAAATGTCAAAGTCACTCTGACCTATTAAACAAATATATAGTCATAACTCAAGAATTAATTTGCTAATGATGACAAAAAATTACACAAACTGTGCTGATTGTATAGATCTTCTGTGCTGCCAGGTTGAACATGTGTTTCAGAATTTAGAGCTTCTCTTAAGCAACATCCATATTTGAAGCATTGTAGTCCACCACAAGCTCATTAATTTTGTTGATGTTGAGCTTCAGGTGATTGTTGTTGCACCATGTGATGAAGCTCTGTATCAGTCACTACATAGCTATATGTTATTGGAGTCTGGACAGACATGGATGTAAACTGCAGCTTCACTGGTGCGCGGAGACATACAACCACAAGATGGCAATTCAGCCAAGTATAATATTTACACATCATATACTGTATATATTTGTCATTGGCGTAGAACTTGAATGCTTTGTAATTAGCCATGGGTGTCACCATGACAAATAATATTATCAGACATGAGTCAGGTTAAAATTTATGTTAATAAAATGGAAAAACAACCTAGTGAACATGATTAGAAACCAAACACCTATTGCCTGTACTGTGAAATAATGTCTTTTTAAATGGCTGGCATTGGGTTTACTATGATAGTAGCACTGCTGGTTTTGATGGCAGGGACCGTCACAATAATATTACGGTATGAGGCCGTGGTAGAAATTCATACGAGCATACCTCACTGTGCCTAAAACGTGTTGCACCGAGCCAGTGGAAACAGGATGCAAGAGAACCCAAAGAGATGGAATGTAAAGTTCTGGGTCACCTTGCCACTGTATTTGTGGCAACCCTGCTGGAAACTATTAACCTTTAGTGAATGGTTAATTGCACCATTTTAAGTGATGACATGTTTCACTTTTTTCATTGTTATGAATCCTTTTCTAATTGCCTCAAGCAGCTAAACACATTAAAGTTCTGCCTTAAAACATTAAAACAAAATTGAATATAGACCATACATATTCTCCAATTACTCACCAAATGTTAGTCTCATTAAAGCTGTTCTTTTCCAGAGAAATTCACACAAACTCGATTAAATGTATTAAAATACTAAAATGAAGTACAAATATTTATATTCTACACTGTTATTTTAACATATACTCCGTTGTCAACTTTGCAGACAATTTTAGATAATGTCACTCTGCTACAGTGCTTCACCAAAATGCTCCACCAGTTGTCATAAATCCTTGGCTTTTCTCCCAACTGGTGCTGTTTTTATGCTACATGACCCACCCCATCTTTCTGCTAAGAAGAGCTCTGCCATAAAGAACTATTTAAAGCATGACACACTCACATCTTAGAAGTGGGTCAAAAAGATGGAATGAAGTCGAAAAATTAAACCCATATTTAAATGTAATACGAACATTTGGATGCTTTTGTCAAGGCTGTTAGTGTGATTGATTTACATGCTGCAAACTAAAATCAAGATTAATACATTGCACGTCATTGACTTTGCTCCATTTTATCTGCTATGTGTGTTCATAGCTTGAATTAGGAATATTATCCACGATATTTAGTGTGGGCATGTCACTCATTGTTTCTCTTGTGTTTTCACAGACAGTCCATTCAGGCGGAAACTGGAAAGTGCAATTCAATCTAGTCTGGTTGATACAAACAGCTCACAGAATTCGAGCGGTAAGCACTTAGTCACCTATTTTATGTGGATGAGTGTGTATTTGTGTGGAACTATCATTTCTGCTCTAACAGTGAAAAGTATTTTCAGTTGCCCGGGCTGAAAATTGAGATTTATTGAGGTTAAAGTATGTAAAGAGATTTGTCTGACCTACCTTGATGCAGTTGTTACTATATAAAACTTCTTAGTCTTAAAGCTCTATTATTATATTGTAGTCCACACTCAGACCATGAACATGGAGACCATGTTGAATACCATGTTGTATCACCTTTGGCTCTGATAACAGCTACATCACGGCAGTGACCCAATAAAAAACTTGTAATTGAAAACATAATCAGCCTCTTACTGTGAGCAATCCTACATGGACACAAAATTGTCTGCAGAAATTACAAACGTCTTCTCATTACTGTTTTCTGTCAGTTATTTGTGTTTTCTTACTGGTTTGAAGAGGTTTGGCCGAAGTTGTCACGTATTTCTGAGCAACAATCAGCAATATTTGAATCCGAATCTGATGACAGTATTTTGTTGGGCCATTATCAATTAAACACACTCTCAAAACAAATTATACATAAAGATATTTATATTTAAAGGATATTTAATGTGATGTGGAAGATTTCAGATTTAAGACTTCACACCAAGTTCCCGGGGCCTTTAAATCAAAGCCGGCTGCACAGATATCAGTGTTTCACTTAACTGCTAAAAGTTAATGTACTTTTCTCTGTGGATGCCTTTTCCACTGTCAGTTGTTTTTCCATTAACAGCAGAGGTGCTATGAGTCTGCTGCTATATCCTAAACTGGCAAACATGCTAATTTGGTTGTCATGTCCCACAAGTGTTTCATGATATCTTGTTAAATCTTCCATACTCAACATTTAAAGGTGAACTCCCACATAGCAAGCATTTTACTTTGAACAAGAAAAGAGATGAGAAACTATTGCAGTGTCCTCAAACTAACCCTTGTGGCATGCAAGATGAATAACTATTCAGAGTTTATGCTATCACACTTTTAGCTTTTTTTAAGTAAGTGTGGAATTGCTGGTGTGTGCTCCTTTTTAAAAATAAAAAACAGAACTAGAAATGGACAGTACACTTTCTCTTTGAATGTGGCCCCGCCGTTCTGATCAGTGTGTGTACACGGTACATGGGATGACTTGTAATAAAGGATGTTTTTTTAATAGGCTGATGATTCTCTGTCTTGTTTGCACCCATCTGATACTTTCATATCAGCCTGCTTGTTTTCGGTAAAGCTGTTTATTGGAGTTGCCTGGTGCTGGAATCAATCAATATGTGCCTGGAATAAATACAGTATTTAAAACGATTGTATACAGTTGACATCCCCATCAATCACTGGTCAGCATTCCTTTTAGGTCTCGTAATGTTCTATATTAGATCATAAAAATATACAGCAAATGCTCTTTGATTGCAAATCATGCTTGCCCTTTAAAGAAACATTGAACACTAAAGGCACTGACTGAATAAACAAAGGACAGAGAATGGCCGTGTGTGTTAGTAGTTTTAACTCTCTCTTTATCACCGTGTCCACAGGAACTGCGAGCCCTCTGGTGGCCACCTCCTTCTCTACAACCCAGAGTAAGCCCAACCCCACCTTCCTGCACATTACAGAAAATATGCATGCTGCCTCCTTATTTCACCTTTTATTTCTTGCCTGCTTCAATTTTTGTTAATCTGTTACACGTTTTCTCTATAATCCATTGTGATTTAGAGATTTTGTGCCTTTAGTTTCATTTGCACGAGGGAATGTCAGAACAGGGTTATTGGTTATTAGTGTTACCTGTATTGTGTTCAGATATGTCTTGTCATGACGGACAACTAAGCTGACTCATACTGTAACAAGATTTTCTTTTGGTGGACAAAGATTGTTGGATGAGCTGTTAGAAAATTTTAAGATGTTTTTATTAAAATGTGCAAACATTTGTTTATGTTTTGCCTTTTATGAGATATGATACATTGGAAGACAGACAGAAATGAGGAAAGGGATAAAGAGGTGGAACAACATGCAACAAAGTCCTCAGATCAGATTCAAACCAGTGATGTTGTGATTACATGGTCAGTATCTTAAACCCCTAGGCCACCAGGAAGCCCCACAAGTTTTGCAATTATTACACAAAAACTGCATTACAATTTTTCAGAAATGCTGCAGATTTCTGAGTTGCTCTGTGCTGCAAAAATGACAAAAGCAACATTTTGGTGGAACTGACTCTCAGAGCTGCTGAGCCAGTATAGATCAAGGATAATAGAGGCTAGTGGGTGGACAGATGCAGTGTATTCATTTTCTCCTCTGACAAAGAGTCAAATGCTCTTGTGGGCCTTGTGATTTTTTAGAACCCTACACTTGTGGTGCCTGTGGCATCCAGTTCCAGTTCTACAACAACCTGCTGGAGCACATGCAGTCCCACGCTGGTGAGTCCACGACCACAAACGCATGTTAAGATTGACAGCGAAACAAATACAGAATGTGAACACACCCTCAGTGGCTGCAATGCATGTGAAAGTCTGTATGATCGTATACTACCTCTTAATTGTTTAATTAGGTGTAGGCATTAAATTCTTGCACACAAGAAGAATTGGTAAATGGACTTGGATTTATATAGTGCTTTTCAAGTCTACTGACTCCTCAAAGCGCTTTACAACACTTGTTATATGTTGGGTTGTTGCAGATCTGGTTCTGAGGCTGCTGGATACAGTTTGTTTTGTTGCAACAACTTAAGTGCATTATACATGTAACCATGTATATGTACAGTAGAGGCATTGTCATCTGATTACTTGTATCAAGTAATTAATTATTTAGTATATATAAAATGTCAGAAATACAGAAAAATCTCAATCAACTGCAGCTGAACATCATGACAAAATTAGGTTGTTTTGCCAACAAAAGATTTTAATTCTATGGTAAGAAAACAAGGATAGCAAGCAAATACCAATATGTGAGAAGCTGTAACCACCTAATTTTTGGTATTTTATTTGATAAATAATAATAAATAATAAATGACTTAGGTGCATTTTGTTTACCCTCTAATGCATGAATCATGTTGCCTGTCCTTGCAGTTAGAATTATACAGTCGTAAAATACTGTAATCCAGGCTTCACCTATGAAAACTAAATATATTTACACTAGTCAGGGATTCATGATTTATTTTTACTTTTTGGTGTCTGCTGTGAGACTGACTTCTTTTAATGACTTAACCTGAAGATTTGTGGCTTATCTTATGTGAGAAACAACTGAGGACATGTTTTTGTTAAGTTGCACAGCTTTCTTTGAAGGCACACTTTGTTAATGAAAAACTTAAGGAGGTCAAGTAATGTATTTTTATGTTTTCTTTTGCTGACAGTTGTTTTTTTTAATTTTATTTTGTGTCACAGTTTTATTCTTTACATTTTTCTCCACTGGAAACATTTAACATGCACTTTCTTTCATTACAAACGATTTTGTCGCCTCTGTCTGAGGTTCCATCTCTCTGTCTTCTCAGCGGACAACGAGAACCACACCAAAGGGGATTCTCCCAAAACCTCCTCAGCCTCTGGTCCTCAAGAGCAGCTGTGGAGAAGTTCTCAGCCTCAGGCCCAGACCCAGACCCAGACCCAGACCCAGACCCAGGCCCAGACCCAGGCCCAGGCCCAGTCTCAGGCCCATTCCTCAGTTAAACTACAAATTCAGCCTCAAAATATCACCCAGAGAAATCACACCCTCAGCCGTAAGCACTGCCATTTACTGCATTCATCCCTTTCAGTCTTTTTATACTGTTGTTAGAAAATGATTGAAATCAAAATAAAAATGAAATAATTGTATTTTTCTATTTCTATATTCTATAGCACTAAAGCAATGAGAAAATTAGAGTATAGTATAAAGAGTATAGCCTCTAAATATTCCCTAAATTCAAAGTGAATCTACATTGCTGTCTTTGTCACTCCTCTATGATTCTGGTTTTTCTTTTCCCTTCTAAGATACCATGTGTTTTCTACTAATATGTCAAATTAAAAAAAACATTAACACTAATTATCTTTGTTTTGCTCTGTCTTCCTACCCATCCATCTGCTGTCTGTGCTGGCAGAGAGTAATGGACTACCTGAGAAGGAGCGACAGCAGGTGGCTGAGCGCCTATTACGGGTAATGTGTTCAGATCTGAGCATGCTAAATGTGCTCAACAGCAAAGACTTCCTGAAGTTGGCACAGACCCTAGTGGATACGGGTGCTCGTCATGGTGCCTACTCCACCCGCGATGCTTTTGGCAACATGAGTGCCTTGGCACTGCGCCAGCTGCCCCGCATGTACAACCAAGTCAAAGTCAAAGTCACATGTGCTCTAGGCTCCAATGCTTCACTTGGCATCGCTGTCACCTGCCACTCTCAGACATCAGGCCCAGATGCTTGCTTTGTTCTAACAGCCTACCAGGTGGAGGGGTCAAGACTAAAGCGCTATGTGCTCGGTGTGAGGGAGGCTGAGCTGAGAGAAGGGCCTGAGCAGGTTCACCACTGGGTGCAGAATGTGCTGTCTGAATTTGTGATGTCAGACATTCGCACTGTGTATGTCTCGGAGCCCCGAGTTTGGGCAGCAGGATTTTCAGGATCACCACTTGGTGGTGGCAGCCGTGGCAGGATATGCTTGAGATGCGCAGGATGTTCACTCGGTGCAGTTGTTCAGGCTGTTCTCGGGAAGCGCAGCCTCCAGGCTCGAGGTCTCCATGAGTTGGCTGAGCTTCTTTCAACGTGCCGAGATATCGCCTCCTCCTCCACCCTGGCCCTTCGTGAGGACCAGTGCATTAACACATCAACAAGCACAACTGAGGAAGGCACACAGGGCAGCCCTGCACAATGCCCCACCCCTCCTTGCTGGGATCGTGTGGCTGAAGCTCTTCTGCAGGTCCATGCCCATTTTGAACAGATTTGTGAGGCTTATGGTCGCAGTAAGTCTACAGCTCCTGTCCTCCAAGGTCTCAACAAGCATCTGCTAGGAACACTGGCTTGTCTGCTGGCACCTCTGCGCCTGGCAGCTCTGGAGCTGAGCAGCCAGAGGAGACCAACCTTACAACAGGTGCTGCCCGTCTACCTACGCTTGGAGAAGTTTTTCACGTCAAAAGCAGGAGAGGCCGGAACTGGCACAGCTAGCAAACTCTGCCACTACTTTCTAGAAGCGCTTAAGGAAAACTTCAAGGTACTGAACTGGTACTGCTTACATAAAGTTTTTGAAATAACATTTTGCTGTCAGAGTGATAAGATTCTTCTTAAATTACTGAAATTCCATAAGAAATATGCCTAGGTATCTTTGAAACCTCCAATGCTGGTGCAGATACAATACAATAAGTTTCAGTACTGTTGTCAATGCAGCAATAACTGGCAATATTTAGATTTTAACCAGGAACCATTTGAGTAAACAAAATTACAGATCTGACCAGACATTTTATACCAACGTTCAATACTTCATGGTCATTACAATTGCTACCAAAACAGTATTGAATACCCAGCTCTATAAAGAGAGTCTTGATATGTGATGAATGCACATGAGTAATTGGATTTTAAGGACTGACGGTTATTGAAATATTCCTGTTTCTAGGTTGAACGAGCCCACCAGGTAGCCATGGTCCTGGACCCACAGCTCAAGTTGCGTTCAGTGCCGGCCTACCAGCATGAAGACATAATCTCTCGGGCATGCGAAATGGCCACTGAAACCAGGGATGGAGGTATGTCTGGTGGTGGAAACTCAGGTGGCGAAGAGCGGGACACTGACGGCCCACCGACCCCAAAAATAAGCCGCATAGAGGGAGGGGGAAACAATGGCGGCACCTCAAGGGGGACCTCCTCATCTTGCACAGTGTCTGGTAATGATGAGAGTCAGAGCCAAGTCAGACAAGAGATTTTTCAATACCTTGCTGAGCCTCTTCTTCAAGGTACACCTGACCTCTTCCAGTACTGGGGCTCAGCAGTGGGTGAGAAGTTCCCCAGGCTTGCTCGCTTGGCACTGTGGCTCCTTGCTGTGCCCGCTGTGGGCATACGCAGCGAGTGTGTGACGGTATGTGAGCAGAGCCTGGCTATGAAGAGGAGGCAGCAGGTAACTGCTGAAGAGATGAATAAACTCATTTTCCTTCGTGCCAACATGGGCTAGGAGAGAAACCCAACCAACCAAACCTTCACCTCCAACCAATGACTTTAGACTATTATTTATATACTGTAGGTTTAGACCAACTGTAAACTTAAATGTGTATGGACATTAAATACTCGTCAAGACAGATATTTACAGGAAACTCACTTTGTACAGGTTGCAAACACCCATAAAACAATACAGCTTATTACATATTTTATACAGAGAGAGGACTGTTGTAAAGTACTGTGGAAAAAGTGTAGGGGTGGAACGGTAACTCTCAAAAGATTGTCCTGATTGGTACGCCAGCCTCGGTATGAGATGCACACATACGGAGGATGAGTTTCAGTCTTTATCACGGCCAGTGATTCGAATTACTCCAGCCTAATGACTAAACTGCTAAAAGGCTATAATGCTGTTATTCTCAATGGATGGCAACATTTTCAGGTAAAGTCAGCTTTCACTGCTTGAATCTACTGTCACAGACCTCTGAAAACATACTTACTGTACTTAATAGTTTATCAAAGATGTCCAAGAGATATATTTTATTTAATTTTATTATTATTATGCAGGAAAAGACTAAAAGTAACATAACGTACGTTAAAATGTGTTACATTTAAACTGACTCATTTAAAACTGGTTTGCAGCAGGTTCCTGTAGTGTAGCATGTTCAATATGTTGAATGATCATTTCTATTGGTGTGTGACAATAAATTCAAGTGGTGAATCCTCACCGTCATTGCACCTCTGGCAAATAAGTGTACTAGGCTTATCATTTACTATTAGGTACCACTGAAAATTACATTTTTCAACATATTCAGCCACGGGAGATGGTTAGGTTAACTGAGAGCTAAATCACTGTAGCTAATTTAATGGTTGCATCAGTGGCCTGAAAATGTAGCTGTGGATCATTTGCATGCACTGCTCTGCATGCATTTTTCATTTAGAAGGGTAAAAAGCAGCTGATAAAACATTAATAACAATACAATGTGATGCTTCACTTTTTGTTTATGTTACAGATTGTATGAAAAAGTCATCCAGTGGTTTGTTTTCTTTCTAAAATGAACACAGGAAGTCTTATGCTGCTAGAATATGCAAGTCAAACAGCTAGATTTGCACGAAAGGGCCAGTGTCATGAAGTTAACTTGAATAAAATCAAGCTTTTGTTTGAGATTTCTTAACTGTTTTTTTTTACATGCACAAAGAGGACAGCATCATATTAGTATTTGTTTGTGGCCGGCTTTTAACACTGATTGAATATGTTGGATAAATAAATCTGATACTGTCCTTTAAAGGGACAATTCACTCCAAATTTAAAACAACATTTTTTCCCTGGCTTGTGCTATTCATCCATCTAGATTTTTTTGGTGTGAGTTACTGAGTTTTGGAGATATCGGCTTGTCTTGCGGTACTCAATGTGCCAATAAAATACTTAAAAAAAACAACTCAACAGCAGTGTCTCTTTCCAGAAATCATGACCGGGTTACTCAAGATAATCCACAGACCTACAGATAGTTTCATGAAGGAACTGTTTTCTTTCTGTATCACTGCGCAGAAGAAGTCATGCATGTACTCAGGGATGAGAGGCTAGCTAACTTTACAGCTCAGCCAATGAAGACGCCAATAATGTTTACATCCTGTCCTATTACCTAGTAGTTGTTTGTTTCCTTCTGCGCTGTGATACGTTGTTTGGTCGAAAGAAAATAGTTCCTACATGAAACCGTTCACAACAAGGTCTGTGGATTATCTTGAGCAATCGCGTCATGATTTCTGCAAAGAGACATTGCTCAAATCTATTTTTTTTGGTGCCTTGAGCACCACAAGACAAGTGAAATCTAGTTTAATCATATTTGAGACAAGTCAGAAATCTACAGCAGATATCTCTAAAACTGAGCACCCCCCACCAAAGCAATCGAGATGGATATATCAAGACGGAGGGAAAATATGTATTTTTGATATTGGGGGTGAACAGCCACTTTAATCCTTGTGTCGGTAACAACATCTAGAGGCTGTTACTTCTGGCTTCATGATAGATTCCAGTGCTGGTAATTGAGGAATATCTGAAAAGAGACACCTGCGGTCAACTAAGTTATCCTCAGATAAACAGCAGTAATATTATCAGTTTGGTAAGCTTGTAGGCAAGGATTTAATTCATAATTGCATAAATCCTTGTGTGGTTGCTCACTGTTTATATGTTTTGTTTTTCTAATTTAGTAACTACTCATTCATAGGAAAACTATTATTTATACTTCTTCCCTCGTGTCATTCTAATATAAACATTGTCTTCCATCTTTAAGGCAATAAGATTTATCATAGGACATAGTTTCCAACTTTACCTGCTAAAAATGACTGTTTTTAAGACACTCCGACAGTTAACTATTAATGCTAAATTATTTTCTGTTTGCAAAAATCAACAGGATTTTCTCAGGAATGAGTACACCCACGCAGGCACCGCCACTTTTTTTACTCACTGTACCGAAAAACACACCAAACTGTGACCTCAATGCCGAAGTATGTGCTGAGCCGTGACTTTTGTGAAACGTTCCACCCCGAGTACGTACAGTTAGTGCCATTTGCAACAAACGACAAAATGGATCACTGAGGGTTTATTTTTGTCAGGATAAAGCGGATTCTGCCAGTACATTCACTAAAGTCAATACATGCATGCTAATGAAATCAAGTTATTTATTTTTTTATGGATTCTAGTACGCACTTACCCAAGCTGATACCTCCTAAAATGACTTGGATGAATGGAAGTTATACTGTAAGTTTGTTTGTTGCCTGTGGTACTAATTAGTCAAGTACTAGTTTGTCATCTCTGTTTTTGGGCCTTAAGTCTCTTTCATGCGACCACCTTAAACCCTACAGTCAGATCCAACATCATGCCTTTTTATTGCTGTTAAATGGCCTTCTGTTCACCATCTTTTCTAGAGCTTGTTGTTACTTTTCTTTTCTTTTTCACCCAATTTTTTCAAAGGGACTCATGGCTGATGATTGGAAACAGTGTCCTCTAGTGGTCAAATGTGGACCTCTTCAAATCATGGCCAACTGTGGTATTTGACAAGTGCTTTATTCCTCTTGTTTTTTTGTTGTTGAGCGAATTGAACATGCAAGCTTTTTGGAGTGGTCTTGTGATTTATAATACAGGTCAGGAATTATTTCAACAACAGCACAGACAAGAACAAATATCAACTAACTTACACTGAAGAACCTCAGTAACACATTAGCAAATCACATTAGCGGGTCATCATTGAGACTCGTACCAGAGCAGGAAAATATATATCGACGTTGATATTGTGGTATGAGACTGTTTCAATTTCAATTTTGTTGCAGCTAAGATATGGTCTTTTGATCCTAAAGGGGGCAGCATGATGCTCCACATGAATAAACAGGGAATGTCTCTACCTGCTTGGCCAGAGTTAACAATGTTATGCTGCATCATCTACATATTCAAATATTCATAGTCATAACTGAAAATATGATCCCATAATCAGCAGCAAAAAACATCTTATTTTGTCAAGTTTCCCACCTTTAGACCCCAGTACAATTTAACATTACGCTTATGCCCAACATTCACTCAGTTTCCTGTTCAATTCAATTGCAGCTTTTAAGGTGGACAGATTTCAGTGCACTTTTCATGTGCACTGACAGCCAATAGGAAGACGGATAAACTGTGCATGGAAATGTAGAAGTCACTGCTGTGGCCCTGTGGTGATTTTGTTCAACATAAGGCTAATGTGACTGTACATTTTTAGGATGTAGGAACACAGGAAGTAGGAATTTGGAGCACTGCACATGGGAAATTAAAGGGCATCTGAGTGAATTGTCTAAAGTGTAACGCCAAGAACAGATTATGGTCTTACTAGAATGAGAATCTTTTTAGTCTACCATGCACAAAAGACCCAAAATGCCCAAATTGAGTCAGTCAAAGGTGAATGGCTCTGCATTGCAAACTGTTTCCCAACTACATAATATGCTTTTAATAGACTACTTACCTCCAGTAACAGCTTTGATGTAGTGTTTTCATAGGTGATTTTCTCTCCTTAAAGAGTAACTTAAAACCAGTCTGAAAAGCGCTGTTCTGCTGGGTGAAGGTTTCAAGCCCGTTTCATCACACCCAGCATCACTGCTGGGTGTGGTCAGAAATGTGCTCTGCTGCACCTGTAACCGCACCCAACAGTGACGCCTTGGGGTCTTAGTGTACACCTGTAAATAACTATAACAGGTCAAACCACTGGAGGTCAGCAATGACGACGTTTTGAGGGGGTGATAAGTTGCAGTCTTAAAAATGTCTTCTTTTTTTTTTCAAACAGAATTATTATGTCTGGGTTGATTTGGTGAGCTGCCATGGTAAACTGATTAGTCAATCAAAAGAAAATTAATGTACAATTATTTTGATAATCGATTAATTGTTTTAAAGCAAAAAATGTTTTGCTTTGCTGGTTCCAGCTTCTTGAATGGATTTGCTGATTTTCTTTGTTATTTATGATTGTAAATGAAGAGTCTTTTTGGATTTTGGACTGTTGGTTAGAGAAATTTTTTTTCCCACAATTTTTGGACATTTTATACACTAAATGATCTATTGTGAAAATAATCAACAGATTAATTGATAGCGAAAATAATTGTTAGAGACAGCAGAGAATGACTTGATTCAGTGTAACCAAGACATACATTTTTTCATTGCGTTAATTTGCATTCCTGCAGTCAATACGTATTCTACTGTTTTCAAACTCATTTATGTCACACATTTATATTTTGGTAAAAAAAAAAAAATGTAAGTTATATTCTAAATTTTAATTTTCTAAGTACCAATCCAATGTTTTACCTCAGTACTCAGAAGGTAATGTTGTAATTTAAAAAATAGGAAATCAGCTGATCATACAATATTTAGCTTTGATCAAGATAGAGTCAAAATACTGTAAATTGGTTTGCGGTTTTAGCAGTGATCCCCGATTAGCTTGATGAAGGGATTTTTCGTACAGTTTTTAAATATGTGTTTTAAATAGAATTTGCTCTGGGACAAAATGCCATTGTTGACGTAATGATGTCAACTTGATTTTACTTAGAAAATAGCATTCTTTTTGTCGATTTAAATGAGAATTATATCTAAGATATGCATGCTTTTAATAAGAGTACTGATATATAAAGTTAGAACCAACACAATTCACTTGCATCTGATGACACACACTGGCTTACGAGTAGACATTACCCTAAGACACTCTATGAAGAGTCAGAAAAGAAACCTGGGCTGAATTTGAACCTTTCGAGGTGAGAGTAGCGATGCTGATCATGGGTTGGTGTTTATGGCTGGACATCATCCATGTTCAGAGGATGTATTATGTAAATACAAGAGAACTGCTGTTTTTATGCCACAAGGGGGGGGGGGCTTCATTTCAGAGATTCAGTAGTGAACACCAATAACAATATACCTATATTTTCTACAGTAGCATTTCAAAAGGTTTTGATATAATAGAAAACTCAACTTAGATACTGTTATTAGAAAATTGAAATCAGCTGTAAGTTTTATTTTGTTTCAGGATTTTAACTTATTGAGATAATAATTGTAAAATATATAAGAATGCTAACATGGAGATCTGTTCTGTTTTAACTATTGATTATAATCTGTATTATCAATTCAGGTTAAGAAATTAGTGTGGCTTTCATCCTATTTTACAGGCATTACTTCCTTTTTATACTCTGCTAAAATGCAAAAAACTGTGTTTGATTCTGTTCTTTATCGCACTTTGGCAGCAGATTCCTGTGTAGCTTTAGATCTGAGTTGTCTTATTAGTAGGCCTAATTTATACTTTTGTAGCAACACTATTTTTATATAATGGCAAAGAAAGGGTTCTGTGTCCTTTTTTGTTTTGTTCTTTCCTGTGTCATATGTGGCAGCGCTGTTCAATGTTCCTTGAATACATTACCCACTGTAGTATGTGATGTGTGAATAAACTCCAAATCTGGTGTATGTGCAGTTGGAGGAGCTGTCTGTGGATGCATGTGTTGAGAGAGGGAGGACGGTGACATGGGAAATATTATACAGGGACAGTTTACACCAAAAAACAAACAAACATAATTTTCCTCTTACCTGTAGTGCTATTTATCCATCTTGATTGTTTTGGTTTGAGTGGCAGAGTTTTGGAAATGTCGGCTGTAGAGACGTCTTCCCCCAGACATTTCTAGAGCGTCATGTAGGAACTATTTTCTTTCTACCCAACTACACTGTAACACCCTGATGAAGGAAAAGTGCATCTACTCGTGGATGAGAGGCTCGTGCATGTGACGGGGTGAGCTGTAAACATTAATGTCCTTTGCGACAGAGGCTAGCTCAGTTAGTTAGACTCTCATCCATGAGTGGATGCACACTTCCTTCTGTGCTGTGAAACGGACAGAAAATAGTTTTTATATATGCAACTGCTCACATCAAGGTCTGTGGATTAGCTTGAGTAACCAGGTCATGATTTCTGGAAAGAGACATTACTGTTGAGGTTTTCAAATGTTTTTTGTTGGGTTTTTTTGCCACCGAGTGCCACAAGCACTCCAATATCAGATATAACACAATATCTGCAAAACTCTGCAACTAACACCAAAATAGTCTGATAAAGAGCACCACAGGTAAGAGGAAAAATCTGCATTTCTGATTTTGGGATTACCTTTCCCTTAAATGCATTAAAGCTTTAAACTCCCTTTGCCCACAGTTCAGATGAAATAAGTTTCTTTTTCAATCAAAGGGTGAAGTAAAATGTAACAACCTGCTTCTGTACAATATGAATCAAAAAGAAAACCTGGGAAAATATTTGACTATCTTCCTGTAAAAATGAGGCTGGTTGCTTATTTTCAGTGTGAATGAGGACTCCCACCCGGAGAGAAATAAGGCCGAGCTTTCCACAGTGGCTGAGAGGGAGAGACGGAGGGCCTCAGACGCATGTAGAGGGGAAAGAGGCCCGATATGAGGGCAGCGCCATTGAAGACTCGCACATGGGCAGTGAATATACAGAGGCTGCTTAGAGGTGCGTGCAAGGGTTCCCCAGGGGCTACGGAGAGGGCAAAAGAGCGAGCGAGCGAGACAGAAAGAGGGGAAGAGCGAGCAAGTGTTCGTCTCAGCCTGCTGTCGTCCTCCCTCCTTTCGCACCCGGATCAGTGAGCCCCCGAGGTGCAGCAGTCTGCAGCCATGCAGAAACACCCGCGCTCCTGTCTCCTCCGCTGCTCCCAGCACAAGGGCTGCCTAGCAAACCTAAATTGCAGCACATGCGTCCAAGTTCGCCTGCCCCACCAACACACACACACACGCGCTCACACAGGTTTGCGCAGCTGTCCTTGTGAGGACATTGCATTGACTTCCGTTCATTGTGTATAGCCTAACCCTAACCTTAACCTTACCTCAATTCATACCATCGCTCTAAACCAAACCAGGACGTCAGAAATTAAGTAGGTCTTTGGTCCCTATGAGGACTATTGGTCCCGACAAGGTCAGTGTTTATGCCAGACAAGGTCCCCAGTAGGTAACAAAAATACACACACACACACACACACACACACACACACAATAATACCCCTTCCCTTCCTCCACACCCCACTGCTGGAAGGTGTCGTTTTTCCACAAGCTATTACTAAAGTGACTAAGTTTGTTTTTGCTTAGAGCGAAAGAGTGTTCGCGTGCCAGCCCTATTTTTTTTTTTTTTTTCCCCCAGTCATTTAGAAAAGCAAAAATGTGTGGAAAACAACCCGCCAATTGCTTCCGTTTCGTTCTGGGTTAAGGAAAAGTTGCAGATCAGCTCTTTCTCAAGGAAAGTAAGGAGGAGTGTGTGGGGCTGCTTTGCAATGAGCGTTCAGAGCACAAAATATGAGTGTGTTTTACTGGATGTCATTGGTCAAGTTCTGAAATTATAAATTTGGTCTTTGACTACATTGGGGAGAGTGAAAAATGCAGCAGCAGCAGCTGACTATAAACAGGGCTCCCTCTGTGTAGTAGTATTCAACCACTAGGTGGCAGTATCTGGCCTTTTATCAGCTACAGAGTGGACTCAATGAAAGCATCACCCCAACGATATAATACAATACTGTATAGTAACACTACAGCAGTTAATTTAGATATAGAAACAAAAATCAGACATTAAGTAAGGTTGGATTGCATTATATTGTACAGGTGTAGCTTTCGATAACACAGACATGCTGTCCAGCTCCATGTAACCCAGGTTAGACCAAGACAGCCAGAAGCACATACAATAATCAATCAATTACTATTTTTGCTTGAATTTTGTCCACTATACTCGTGTTTCTGGGTTATACTTTATAGTCACTGTACATAGAAACAACAGTTTAACCCGAGATAAGTTTTTGTTCGTGAACGGACACAGTGTCAAGTTGATAGCCATGAATCAATGAGCCACTATGCTTCGCAGCACCTACACAATTTACGCTTGACCTACCTTCATGTTCGGCACCTGCACTACTTCAACTTTTTGTCAGGGTTCATGTTTGTGAGCTCTTTCATGCTGGCCCATTAAAGAAAGATTAGGCCCCTGTCGCTGATTGTTTTGCTTTTCCCAGAAAGACACATGTAACTGTCCAGCTACATTTACAGGAACAGAGAAAGTTCTGTAGACTTCCCTTTGCCCTTGGCTGTTACACAACCAAAATGGAGGCATCCAGGTTTCATTTTCCAAGCCCAAATCAGGCAGTGCCATGCAGCTCTGCCCCCACCTCTGGCACTGACAAGGTTGCCACCTTCCCCCCTGCCCAACCAATGGCCATCACAGCTGTCCCGAATTGTCTGCTCAGTGAGCATGGGAGGGACAGGGAAGGACAGGCGGAAGGAAGTGTTCTCATCTTCCTCTCCTTGTCCTGTATGGAGGACCCGGTGGCACCGGCACTGTAGTTTTTCCTGCTCAGCAGGTGCTGACTTTTATCAGTAGTGACATGAATGTACAGAACTGCCAGGGCGCATCCACCCAGTTGCTGTCAGGTGTCGTTCCTGCTAACACTCCACCTAGCCCCTGACCTCACAGGCACCCGGTGTGCCTGTCTGTTCCCCTGCCTGCTCTGCTCCCTCTGCACACCTGCGCATATATACACATGCACGCACATCATACACTGACTCAGATTAAAGTCTTTTCCCACAGTTGGCCAAAAGATGGAGATTGTGGCTTCTCATGCACCTCTGAGAGTTGCTGGGTTCTGCCTAATGCCACCTATGATGTAAACTATACAATGACGCCTTCAGTGACACACATGATGAGTGTCCAGGTGTTTTTGCACCCCTCATATGTACCAGCGCACAGGTGCTGGCAACATCCTCGCTGAAACAAAGAGCTCACAGTCTGCGAGGCTTGCGATGAGGAATTTCACTGCCTATTACAGTCGCCAGAGCTGCATTTGAATATTTCATATCGAAGTCAGAGTTATGAGAAGACGCAGAAGTGCGAAAATATGATGTTTGTCTCTTGGCTTGAGAAATGCAGATGTGGTCACTGTGAGAAAGGAGGTCAAGGTTAAATTTGCTCTGCGGATATAAATAGCCCTTCAGTGATGTGCCCCTGATCTCACTGTTATTATTTATTAATCATTGACATGATCTGGGGAGCACATCCAGCTTCACCACGCAATTTCAGACAGCTGAAGACAATGACAAGAGGAGGACAAATATCTAAACTGAATTTTAGACCCTTACAATGAAGCCCATATATTTTGGGGTTTAATGAAACAGGCCGTTTTGTTTTGTACTAATGCGTAATTGCCCTTTTGTTAAACTGCCATACTGAGGATTGCTGACGCTGGTCTTTACAACAATTGTTATTGGCAGGGCATATCAGTGGTTATGTTCCCGACACGACTCTGCCTTTTGTTAAGTATTTTTTCCTTGACATAATTTCTGTATTCTACAATTAATTTGCACCAAGAGAGCCGAAAGGCTTGACAAGTAACATTGCACATACCAATAAAATTGTTATTTGGCTGGGAAATCATTACAAAATGTCAGAAGTTGAAGGTAATCAACTCCTCTGTCTTGGCAATCTGTTCCTTCTGTTTCTGCATTTTTGCTCCCTTGTTCTATCCCTCCCTCTGTAGTGTCTGCACAGTTTTAAGCGGCTCAATCAGTTCACCTTATACTGCACCTTTCCAACTTCTTTCCCTGCAAATGAGTTGTTAGACACAGTCCCTTGCTGTGTTGACAGCTCACTAAGTGAAAACATCCATGTACTTGTAACATGGTGAATGTATATCCAGTTTATAACCTGTTTGTCCTTCCATTTCCTCTTTCTCCTCTCTATCTGTCCCCCAGTGCACGTAATTATTAAACAATAATGCAACGGAGCATTTGGAAATCTGAAATAAGGTCTTTAAAGAATGTAGTAACATCTCTTTGGACATTATTTTTTAAACTTGGCGATTACAGTAGGACTACTGATTTTACAATTTTTCTTTTTTTATTTTGTACCTTGTTTGATTATTTTCTTTTGTAAAAAATTTCGGTCAATGAATTGTAGATCTGAATCATTGACTGTATATAAAGATGGGCGACATGAGAGCTCCCCAAAAGTGAAGTCAAAACATCTTGGTCGCCCCCTAGTGGTGGGCTGCAGTATAGGTCATAAACCCCTCCTCCTCAATGATTTCAGGTAGGACATGGGCCAAACTAAAAACTCAAAGTACAACTCGAATACGGTTTTTCCCAAAGATGGTTTTTGTCGTTTTAGGTAGTTCTTATCACGCTGATGTATCTTCAAGTGTTCATTTTTCTTATCAGTTTGGTTTTAATTAGTTATTTAACGCTATAAAAACGGGGTGAAACATCATGAATGACAGCTGAGCTCTGCTCGCGATTGGGCGGGAACTTGATACCGCGCTCCATTGCCCCGTCGCTACAAGTGTTGCCAGATTGGGCGGTTTTGGGTTGGATTGTGCGGGTTAAAATGGGCTTGGGCGGGTGGACATAATTTGGGCTGGTTTTCCATGAGTTGGGCGGG
>JBBPCS010000729.1:1983934-1995415 GCA_037974645.1 Hollardia meadi
TGTGTGTGTGTGTGTGTGTGTGTGTGTGTGTGTGTGTGTGTGTGTGTGTGTGTGTGTGTGTGTGTGTGTGTTATTGCCATCAGGAGCTGATCACTATGCAGCGACAGATCTAAATCTCCCACAAGGTGTCTCAGATCTGGAACAAACACAGAGGGACCCAAGGGCATTACAGGTGCATCATGATGACGCACACCACTCATCAATGTCCTAGTCCTTGACAATGTCAGAAAAAAACAAACCTCTGGGATCGGTTCAGTGAGGCAGACTTGTTTACATTCTCCCTTTTCTTACTCCTCCTAATTCTTTCTGGCATTCTTTTCCCTCTCACCCCTTTGTTGTGATGGAGGCTGCGTCTTTTTGGTGGAAGCGAAAAGACAAGTTGATTGATCAGGCTGGGGGGTATTGATCAAGCTGATCCTCTGCCGTGACCCTCGACCTTCTGATTGACAGCAGTGCCTATAATGAGGCCTCAGAGCAGAGACCAGAGGATGGGGGGTTTTTGGGGAAGGGCATCTGTGGGGGAAAAAAAAGAAACCCAAGGGGATGAGTAGCGTACATGCACACAGCCCAGCTCAATCAACTTGGTGCCATTGTTACATTGCAGTGCCCTCGATAACCCCAATTTGCATAATCGGCTTTTGCATTGTTTGGCCCAGACACATTAAGGTGCGGCATTGCATTGCTGACTGCAAATCAGCACGTGCCCATTGTTTGCTCATCTCAGTGCATTAAGCATTGTTCACTTATGCTGCAGCATGTGTTTTCCTGCTTACTGACTTTACCCTCTCACTAAACGCATTATGTTTCCTTTCCCAGCCGGACTAAAATATACATTACATCTTACGCAACACAGCGTGCCTACAGAAACCACAACGTTGTTTTCCGACTTCACAAACCGCTTCGATTATTTACGACACACCCAAACGGAAAGAGGTATGCTCTTCACAAAGTCCACTGCATTCTGTTCGGGTTGTTTACCATCCACATTCTTGACATTCCTGCCATTTTCTTTTGGTTATAGTCACCTAAGATCTACACTTCTTTGAATACTCTGAGACATTTGTACCTTGTTTTTAAAGATCCCTATACAGAGAATTCACTTCTTTCGTTTCGATTAACGCATTTGTACTGTAAAGTGCGCCGGCCCATGTGGCCATTTCCATCTCCTTCCACCATGGTGCAGTCACACAGATAAACAGTGGCGTGCAAGCATGCAAACTGATGCACATACATAGTATAGGACAGAGCCATGACACCGATGCCACTCTATGAATCCAATTCTTTATAAGCATTTGGCGCATAGTTTTCCTTTTATCATTCAGAGAAGAGCAAACATGGCCTGTCGATGAAACACAACCTCAAAGATGTTGAGCAATGACGCTAGGTTGCATTATTAAATGGAAAACTTTAATAGGCGTGAAGCTTTGACAGGTGCTCACAAAGGATGCTTAAGACAGTGTTGACTTTGTTGTACTTGTATAGGGCTTGTACAACTTTTGACAGCCGCAATTTTAGTCTTTCTTGCATCTACAGGTGAGTAGCACATAGTAAACATTTGTGTTTAATTCCTGTATTTGTATCTGTGATGATTCCCTTTTGTTTGTCGCTATATTTAAAAACGGTCCCTGCGTACGATGCTGGAGACCTCCTGACCTCCACGCTGCAGGTGTTTTGTGTGGATGAAACGTATTGTGCCGAGGCAAGCTCTACACAAGTGTTATCTCTCCTTTAAACTGCAATGACAGTTGTTATATCTTTCATCTGTAATGTTTGAGGTTTTCTCTCCTTAGTGCTTAACAGTGTTGCTGCTGCTCTGTGGTCACTCCTGCCAAATTTGATTATTCATCCCTAAACGGCCTCTGTGCAGCCATACGTATGCAGTCATTGTGCAAGTGTATGCAGTAATTTGGATCTCACATTTCTCATATATGGATATGAAATCAAAGTCTCTTCTTTCCTTTTTACGTCCGTTCTTATGACCAATAACTGCCGACTTGACACGTTCTGTAGAAACAATTAGTCTTTGTGTTAAAAAAGAAATAGTATTTTAATAAAATTACAATACTGTTACTCTCTTCGTTTTGCCATTATGAGATTTAGTTAATCCTACATTCACTGATTTGATTTTTCTATTTGGGGGCAGCACAAAAAGCTCTTAACACAAAATAATACCTATATTTTGACCAATGTATTTAGTTTATTTACACATTGAGAAGATGAATGAGAACACTAGTATTCATTTGGCGTCTGACTTAGCAATGTAAGTTCAATATTCACCCTCCTTTTGGCACCGGTTTTCCTCTCCACCAACTCCTGATGGAAATATCTGGCTCTTAAATTGCTCACTGCTCCACTAAGTTCACAAGCTAGTCGCTAACGTCGTCTGGTGCTGGGCAGGTAGCATGCAGTGGGGCTATCAGAGCAGTTCTTGCAGGCCGTAAAACCAAAACGGTGTGTAAAAAGACCCGATAAACGAATGTCGAGCTGAGGGATTGTCTCTGCAGGTTTGTCACTATGAGCGACATTTTTCACAATGAATGTAGTCATTTGATCAGTTATTATAAATATACTGTTATTATGATTGGGATAAGGCTTTGGATATGTTTTACATTCATGCAAATCTTATGGAAAAAAATGACTCCCTTTTGCACAATTATGTACATTTTTCCATGGTATAGGGTTTGCCTAATTAGCCTAAATTAAGCCTGTGTAGACACGCACTTGACTGTACAGTAGGTGTTGAAAGGGCATAATGTGCTTTAATCTACGGCTCTGTAATTATCAAAAGGGGTCAGATAAATCATAAATAATGATTTTTATGGGTGTATTTTACGATGTGAAAGCTTACAGTTTATGTGAGGAACATCTTGTACGTAAAAGACGGGAGGGTTTGAGTTGCAGTTCATTGAGTTCAATGTGTGAACGCAATGTGGAAAATGTATTAATTACTTAGTCGTTTACCCTCTCTCCCTCAAATCTTTCTTTGGCTTAAAGCAATCCTTTGGTCTCCCTAAATAATTTTCATAAGACCAAGCCATTTTTCTTCCAATGGGCCATCCCATTCACCTTCGCAGACATTTTTCCACTCTTCCTCACTCAGATGGATCAAACTACCTCAAGCAAAAACGTCCAGAACTCTTCCAAGAAATAATTTCTTTCCTTATTCCTTTCTTGGAAAGCGTGCAGTTTCATCCATCGTTTGGTGAACTGGAGGCCTGCGCCAAATTGTCGTCAGTCCTGGGGCCTTGATGCTTCAAACTGGTTAATACCGCTGCAGAAACCACTCTACTTTGTGTTTTTATGGACAAGCGTCACTGCAACTGTATTTCAAGTAGGCCGGCTAATGAGCTTTTTAACCATCTCCATATGGACGTGCTCTAACGTCTAGACGGAGGGGCAGTAGTGGTGGCAAGCGGCGGTGTGCTGACTATGCCGTACTCTACTCCCCTGCACATGTAACTCTTCCCCACAAGCAGTAGAGTTAAACCAAGGACAAGCCTTGGTTGCCGTCGGGGACCCATAATGGGTTATTGTTTACCACACAGCTCAGAACAGCGGCTGAAATCCAGGATGTGATGATGATGAGGAACACACGCCGCATGCACATTTACATTTGTAGACAATGATGTGATGGTTAGCATGGTTCTGTATTTCCTGAAGGGTCCAACTGAAATATTTGGTTTTGATTTTGGATAGACTATCTATCTATCTATCTATCTATCTATCTATCTATCTATCTATCTATCTATCTATCTATCTATCTATCTATCTATCACTGATTTGATCAAAGAGTCTGAACAGAAGACATTTTGGCACACGAGGAAACATTTTTATGTAGAAACGACATGCCGTCACTGGAATGGCAATAAACCTGTTCATCTTACTCAGTGAATTCTATTGTATTGGATTGCCTCATCCTGTATCTGGGAACCATGTGTCAAGGCTGAGGTAGAAATAGTTAAGCAATGTGATTTTACATTTGTGGAATACGTTTGATCGAAGCATTGGTTTTGCTCAGTGTTTTGGCTCACCACAGTGGATCAATGTGAAAATGATTCTCATGTTCTGAAGCTTTCAAAAACACGGCCAATTCACAGCCTTTTTCCCAGAAATACAAAGAGAGCAACTTTCTGCCACCTCCGATTCTATTAGACATTTATTAATCTGACAACAGAAAGAACAAGACACACCACGATGACAGAGGAGGTAACCTGCAACAGAATAGAGCTAAGGCTAAGTGAAATTGCACCAGATGCCAAGTTTGTCAGATAAATCTACCCATTTAACCGCACAGCTTAGCAGTTGCTAGCAATAAAGATTTGTGGCATTGTTTGTTAACCAAATTTAACTAAAATACAGTGATGGGTTTTGGGTTGTTTTCGACACATTGTGGACAGCAAACGTGACAACGATCTAAAACGCGAGTGCCGACAGAAAACTTTGAAAAAGCAATTTGCATTTTTAGTTGTATCCATGTTCCCTTTCTCATAGCGGGTGTGATTTATTTATGACTGGAAAGTTTGATGAAAGGATACTGTATATACACGTTACCTTGCCTTCATGAGCTGTTATAATTGCTGCTGTGTGGTTAAGCGTATAGGCATTCCAGCCTATATGGCTTGAGAAAGTGGATCTTTTGTGCGAAATGCCAAAAGTTAAATAAGGTGGTGTGTAGGTGTAGGTGTAGGTACAGTAGGGTGGAAGACTGCATTATGACTTGAAAGCTACCTACAACCAATCATGTCAGGGTTTGGTCTCTTAAAATGTGATGTTTTTGTGTTTGCCAGCAACACAAAGAAGAAATGTAAGAAACTGTTGAAAAGGCAAAAATGTACAGTGAACACATGTAGTCTGACTGATATAGAAAGAAAAGATTCTCTGTGTTGAGAAAAGCTAGAGGCAAAGATACAACATAGTCATTATCCTCCTTCTTTTTCTTGCTTCTGTGCAGCTGAAAGCTATGACTAATGAATGATGTAGCACTTGTATGGGGGAAGAAATTAAGATGATTCAATTTGCTGTGATGAATTAATGTACATTTCACTGAGTCACACGGAATAAGATGAAGTAATCAGCATTTCAGTTTTCATCAACAAAATATGGCATTTTATTGATTTTTTTTTTTTTTTTTCAGCATCGCAGAAGACAGTAATCTGGCTCCCCTTAACACAATAACAGTCTCTATTTTCCAGTTTTCACATATAGCATGGCACTGTCCAGCTGCGCATGTTAATGACAGCTGTCATAAGCATTAGGAAAGATTAAGCCCGGTTTATGCGAACGTATACATTTTCTGTAATCTTTGCAATATTCTGTTTGAAAGTAACAAACACCTCCATCACAGTAAGCACATATTGGGAAGTAAATTCCTTTTTTTTTGTTCCCCCCCCCCCCCCCCCACAAACTGCCTGCGTGACAGTTTTCATGGAATCACTGAAAACTCAACCTGGTATGAGTTTGTAGGTAGCACGGGATTATTCTCTTAAGGGCTTTAATGGGTATTCTGTAACGGCATTATATTTAGAAAGAGCCACCGCCTTACAAGGTTCTGCCCACTGTTACAGAATTCTCATCACTGCTTTAATTTTTGAAATCTCTAAGCATCTCTCATCCCTGAACAAAACCCCCCACCCCCCTCCCAAAAAAATTCCCCTATACATACTGTAAACATAACCTGCATTATTCTTTAATGTATTAACATTGTTGACACTTGAGTGTATATCATTTTACTCTCCAGATCATCCACAGGTGAAAAAAAAAAAAAAGGAAAAGCATTTAGGTTTGCACTTTAGCAACAGTCACAGATTAAGCTGGGTGCATTAATGGATTATAGGACAGTGTTTTTTTTCCTATTTGACTCGCAAGTCACAAGGATGACATATAGTGGGATTATTATTGTACAATGCTGCTACCACTTTTCTCTAAACAGAGATGATGGGAGACAACAATGGCTGCATCACTGTGGGAGTATAATGGAGCTCGAGAAGTTTGAGGATGCTTATGGTCTACATTCTAGGAGACGAACTTAATCGCGTCTCTTTGCTTAACATGTTGGATAAAAAAAAAACAACATTTTAAGAACATTTTCCCTCCATTCTACTGTTGAATATTAACTTGCAAAGTTCTGTGTTCATGGAACGTGCTCATATTGTACCCATCTCAGCAAGCTGTTATTTTTAGACAGCACAGATGTAATCTCTCTGGATCCAAGAGAGAGATAATAAAATCAAAAAAAGCCCCCCCCCCAAAATAAATAAATGTTTGCATGCATTGAGATAATGAACGTGGATAATCCTGACAGTGTCGTTTATCGTTACAACTCTTTATATTCTACTCACTACTTTATACTGCCATTCCACCCCACATGGCTTTTATTGTACATCTAAGGAGAGATGTTTGGACATTTCAGGCGATTGCATGACAAAAAGGTCAGATGGTGTGACTCACATAGTTGGTCGTCTCTTGCCTTTTCATTTGGGGTTAAAACGATTATTACAGTATATTATAGTAGAATGACTTTGTTCAGATGTATCAGATGCTGCATGCGTATTTTATGCCTGTTTGTTTTTTTTTTGGGGTTGTTTTGTTCCTGATTTGACAATGTCAAATTTGTGTTTGCCCAGTGGCGTTTTATTCACTGCTGACCCCTGGCTGATCTCAGCAACATGCCCCTCTGAACGCGATGCAGCGGTGTTCCGCTTTGCAGAGCGACTCAGATTTGCAGTGGGATTTGCAGAATTGCACGGGGGCTCGGTGGCATGAACCGTCACAGGTCAATGGGTTAAGATGGGATGTTGTCTTCCTGGACCATCAAATCCAGGAATAACTGGGAATCGGCCTGTTTGGAAACGGAGAGATATTGTGATGCTATTCAACCAGCAAATGGAAGAGCCCAGGGAGGCACACTGTTTGAACTTGTTGATTGATCGGTTGGTCGGTGCCCTGAGGGGTTTGGGTGGTGGGTGCAGCAATATATTAAAACAATTTAACTCAATCTCCTTGCATAACGGAGGAATGGTGAATGACCTTTATGTGAGCATGTTTCAGAGGTTGTTTTTTTTCCTCACTTCAGTCTGCACATAGTGTACCAACCTGAATGGATGCTTACTGTAATACATTAGGTCAACTTTTCTATCTTCAGCACTCATGTTCCTTTACAGAAAGAGAGTGACAGTCTGATCCTAGGTGAAGAATGCAATTACAGGACTGGAGAAATCTTTCACCTCTTGTCATGATACTTTGGCACCTTAGTGGGTTTACATTTTCATTTTCCTTCAGTGTTAACTTCTGATATTAAGTACATTTTATGAAAATCCACTCATGTTACATTGCAACAATTGGGAAAACAAAACAAAACATGCACCTTACCACAAAGTGTGAATCAAAAGCAAGCAATCACATCTGGGTCAGGGGTCTCTGAGACCAAGACCCAAACAAAAAGTCTGTCAAAGAGATGAAAGTGTCGCCACACAAACAAATCTGAAAGGAGAATGGGAATGCGTGTTAACAACCTGTCATGTGAAGGTTTGGACACAGAAGGTTATATCCACTCTTTCCTTTGGCAAGATTTAAATGTGTGGTCCATGTGAAACTCTGCTCCCAGGAACTTCCAAGGTCAAACACCTCTCAATATGTCATTATCCCCTGCTTGACACACAAAAGGAAATATGTGGCCCAAAGTCGCAACACACTATGAAAAAGAAAGCAAATATTTGATGTTTGTTCTCTCTTCCCTTTATTGTAGGTGGTAAGTTTTGGCTGTTTAAACACACATTCACAACAAACAGCCGTGGGAGAACCGAGAGGAAACGCTGACATTCCAGCCGACTGTCTCTATGGAACGCCATTAACTGTAAAGTCACCTTCTTCTTCTCTGTGTCAAAATATACCACGAGCAACAGTAACACTGACCAAAAAGGGTCGTTCTCATTTCACTCAGTCTGAGCTTCGTCACCGGTCTCAAAGGCGTATAAACCTTAGTGGAGAGTGTGGTTTTTGAAACTCACATCCATCCTACGCGTGAGTCAACCTGGAAGTTACCAATCTTTTTACACATTTTTTTTTTCTTTTTTAAAATCCCTTTGATGAACGTAATCGTGTGGTTGTAAATCGGGATAAACTGTATTTTGTTAATTGAATTGGCCAGATTTAAAAAAAAACAAACAAACGAACAAAACACTGACAGGCAGAAAATAGAAAATACACGCGTAAGTGCACTCATTGGCCATTTTTGTGATTAAAACCATCAAGCTACGGCTTTTAAAGTGAAAGAATAAAAGACATATGATCCATCAAATTAAGTTAAGTAAAGACAGGACAAGAACTTCCGCTGGTTTTGTCGTTGTTCTCCCATTACGTCTGTGATCAAGTGCTTACTGTATTTTGAAAAGAAGTGAATGGGGATCACGACTTTGACGGGACAGTTAGGCCTACCTTTACATAATAGGCTACACCATGGAGGACTTTAGTCTCTGAGTAGTTCATATGGCGTAAAACATATTTTAAATGTTTGAAGACTACATTTTTTTTGTTGTTGTTTTTTTTAATTTTTTTTAAACATAAAAAATAAAAGCTTTGATCTCTAAACCATTTGGCATAATCTACATATTATACTCCGCAGTGAATTTTAAATCATTTACATTGAGGAGTGGTTTGTTAAACTGAATACCTCGAGGAGCGCCTAAATCTATGACTTTGAAAATAAAAATAAACTTTGAAGCGGAGCTTTCAGGATACTTTTTTTTTTTTTTTAAAGAACAACGAGGACTGTAATAATTCTTTCATGATTTCAGGCTGCTTGGTTCTGGTCTGTTGTGGACTTGGTAGAAGTGTTGAATTGTTTAAATTGTAACCGCTAGAGGGATACATATACGCCTTTCAAACTCCGTAAACACCATCCTATCACTATGTGCCATGGAGAGAATTGCCGTCAGTGAGAGTTGCCTACCTGTGTGACTTCCCACTTTGAAAAAAACACACAGCCCCGGAACATTTGAAACATGAGTTGCTCTTAAAAAAAAAAAAGACTTGGAAAGAAACTGCCTCTAAAGCGGACGGCCAGCTCCTACTCCTCCAACTGTTATCTGCTTCAGGCAATCAATGAGGACCGCGATGCTTACTTCTGCAGCTCTCTGTCCCTCTTTCTCTCATTCGCCTTACCAGATATTATAGTGCATTTCAACTTTTGTACAGGCACACAGGGAAAAGGGAAGTTTGGATTCCATTTTTGATCACAATTTACCTCTGGTCTCCTGTAATAAATATGAGAGGTCGGTTTGTTGTCACTTTACTTTGGAATTTAATATGTGCCATTTCTTATGCTGTTTTACGGGTAGGATAAGGAAACAACAAAAAGGTGTGACAAGAGCTTGGCGGACAACTGTGGATTTCTGCGAGTAACTCCTACCGTCCAAAGGGGATGAGGGGGGCATCGGCCGGACCCCCCTCTTGATTGATTACTTATTAGTCATCCCTTTGGCTAAATGGACCCATTGAAAAGGCACCGTGGAACACATACATGAATCAAATATTCCTGTGTCCCCTGAATGTCTCCAGAGTAGTTTTGCTTAAGAGAGGGGGTCGTGGCTTAGCATTATAAAGAGGGAAAAACAGCATAGCTTTATAGGTTTATTTAGACAGTTTCTACGGTTTGACATTGTACCGCTGTAAAAAAAAAAAGAAAAAAAAAAAAAAAGAAGAAACTCAAGAGGATTCCAAAGAGGAGAAGATTGTGGACATACATTTTTTTTTCTAGTTATTCAGTTGTTTCTTTTATTTTTTTTCCCCTCTTATTTTAAATATTTTTGCCATTTCCTCTTCCGAAAAATGAAACTTTGGACATCTCCCTGGGTGTCTTGCCTGGTGATTCTCCTCTTGTGTTTTGGATCAGAGTGCGGGACAGTCCGGAGAAAGGGGAGATCCAAGAGGGAGTTGGTGCGCATTAGGGAGGCGAAAGCCACCATCCCAGGGGCTTGTGCCACACGTCTGCCCCGGGGCAAACGGTCTTTGCCCGGCTTGGAGCGACGGGTGCTTCGCCAGCGTCGGCGTTCCGCTCTGACGGAGGAAAACTCTCCAGATCGGGGGAAATCTGTCTATTTTACCGGCAGGGGAGATCAGCTACGGCTGAAACCCGGCGTGGAGATACCCAGAGGAAATTTCACTCTGGAGATGTGGATCAAACCGGAGGGAGGTCAACGATCACCCACAGTGATTGCAGGTAGGATAGTCTACACATCCTCTATCCAATTGCCAGCCCAACTCCTTTTATTAGTGGAACTCCAGAGCAAGTTTGGTTTGGAAAATGAGAAGTAAACATTCAAATGTGCAGTATTTTATCCGTGTCATGTAGACTATCAAACAAAGCAACATGCAGTTTCAGCGAGTTGAAAATGAGTTCATCTACCCGACTAGACAATGATGTAATGCTCTGAAAAGTATAGCGGATATTTTAGGTAGTGCAAGCATAGGGTCATTGAAGATTTTGATCACATTTAAGTTGGTTACCTTACAGAGGGAAAATCGCCGCAAAATGACTTTATTCTATACATTAATTAATTACTTTATAATGGTGATTTATGCGGGTTATAATTATAAAATCTAAGTGAGGCGCACGGGCAGCAGATATAACCTACTGCATCACTTGACCGGCAGCTGATGTCACTGTGCGTAAAATGTGATATGTCTGAATCGACTTGGCTATTTTAAAACTATGATGTAATGGGCAAAACTTTGTGAGCGAGCACGTCACGTCAGGCACAATGCGCGAGAGATCTGTTATGTAGGCGCTCCAAGCACGCAGCTCAAGCCGCAAAGCTTGAGTGCCCCCCCCGCCACAAAAAAAAAAAAAAAAAAAGCGACACCTTTGGATTAGCTACCTGAGTTACGGGATAGGACTGAGAGATCCAGGGTTTCCCCTGCTGCACGAAAATCTCCTGCTTGTATTTGTGGTGTGGCGGTGTGTTTGCTTTGCGACCTGTGTTGTGCGCAATCTCTCCAAAACGCAGACTATTGTACAAAATTATGGGTTGTTCGGTGAGATTTTAGTCAGATAGTGGTGATGCATCTGTATCCACTGTCTGCGCAGAAGAGCACGCACAGACACTTGAAAAAGAGGGGGGGGGGTAGTACTTTGTAGTTGTTACTTGTGCGCACTCCTTTTCTCCTGCCGTGTCTACAGCCATGCGTAAAGGAGCACCAGAAAGGTGTTGAAAAACTGCTCTGCATCATCTATTTTGACCAATACCGATTTTATGCATTACAGTATAGGACAGTTTAGTTGCTTTTCCTTGCCGATAGGGAGCGTTGCATACACAACTCACTGCCTGCTACAGTACTTGTGCAGATGACTGCCTTTGAACTGAACTGAACTGAATTGAACTCCTCAGCCTCCTGTATGCCAGTCTGCACAGTTGGGGACTTTGCGAAACCATATGAGTAAATTTACACGCTCCTTTATTTTCTACCTGTGTGGGTCTCTCAAAA
>JBBPCS010000729.1:1996955-2009409 GCA_037974645.1 Hollardia meadi
ACACACACACACACACACACACACACACACACACACACACACACACACACACACACACACACACACACACACCTATCCACACAACCGCACAATCAGAACATCAAGTTCTGTGTCCAAATGTTATGCAAACTTTGTTGTGCCCTATTAGCTCTTGTATCCGGGTAATGTTGGGTTATCCCGCATCAAAGGATGAGGAAAATAAACCACAAGAGGAACGGAGGCTCTCTTCCATGACCTGCTGGGGACAATTATTTGCAGACGTTAGCAGATAATTGCAGCGATAACAGATGCACTGTATTTTGGCTCTGTCTTCTAGTGTGATGATTAACACAAAAATGTGTTCAAAAACAATTTTTGCTTGTTGAGAGTTCCTTTTTCATGGATGGTTAAAAACTATATCCTCTTCCTGTTCTGCCACAATCAAATGTAACTGGGATACGAATAGGAAGATGAATAACCTTGAGATCATGACTAATTACCTAGTGGCAAGTGGTTGGCGATTGAAGAGGGGTTGAGCACTGTGCAACACTTATCCTCAGCAATTACCTCAGCTAGAAACATCCTCACAGTCTTCTTGTTAATTTAAATCGTTATCATGGCCATGATATGATAGTGCCTTCCTTACATTTAATGGGAAGGTTTTCTGTGTTGACAGTGTCACAGTTTGAGTTACTTTTCAGAAAAACAGTGGTGGACATTTATGTCATCTGACATTCAAAACATGTTTAAAGGTATAATGTGTAACATAGTTGATTGCTGAATCTCATTCCCAGATTGTCAAATACTGTCGCTATGGGTTAACCATGGTCGTCAAATACTGACGCTTTGGGTTGGTGGCTGGGCTGACCTACCAAAGGAAAGCGCCAGTATTGGATGACCCAGGAATAAGGCCCAATCCCAATTCCCCTCCCTTGGCCCTACCCCTACTTTCGGAGTGCCCTCTACCGGGTAGTGGCCCTTCAGAACGGAGCTACAAGGGGCGGGGCTGAAATCTTTACCTAGGAAATGGGACATCACTTCTTACGTATCAGTAACTGATGATATGATAATTATAACGCCATACTACTATTACTACTACACACATATACTATATACTGTATTAAAGTCTGTTGCTTGCTAGAATCTGACCAAATTTGCGGTACAAAAAAAGACAGAGTAATTAATTGACAATAGCCAGGAAACATGTTTTTACATCGGCTATTTCAGTGCAGTCCTGCCGGTAGAAATTTCTGTCCTGCACTGATATCAGAGATGAGTGGAGAAGTGCAGAAAATTTGCTGCTAAATTATATTTCAAGCTTCCTACAAGGAAACATGTAAATAAACTGGTAGGTTACCGTCACCCACAAATCGTCGTTTACACAGAGTTCTATTGACATCGTGAATAGCGATTTTTCTGAAATGCTTGTCGTAACGATCCAATTACATATTCCTCTGCATCTATATTAAATAAAGATATTGAGACAGATTTGCAACATTTTGCACGATTATTTACCAATATGTAGACTTTTTTCAGTAGTACGGAGGGGTAGGGCAAAATGGTAGGGCCAAGGGGATTGGGCCTTACTCGACATTTTACAAATTGCTCCTTTAAGTGCAACTATCAGTAAATCATTTAGGACTTATTAAAACCACCATTTGGTTGAATCAATTTGGAGTGAAACTTGACAGCCAAGTCAAGTGTTTTGAAGTGCTGTGATGACATTTTTTATTATCAATATCCTTGTTATGTTTGTTAAGTTTGTTTTTTAGAAAATATCAGTGGAATTTTCCATTGTCTCCTCAGGGACATTGCTGCGGCGGTCACTTTAATATGACTATGTAAAGTCTTTGACCTTTCAGAGCCAGAACAGCCCAAAAGTAAACGGAGTCTTCATTGTTCCCTTCCTCCCTGCTTTTTATCAAGTCCTTGTGACATTTTTCTTTGTGTGTGTATGTGTTTTTTGGTTTTTTTTTTACCTTTTTATTTTTTCATGTGTATGTTTTTCTTGGAAGAAGACAAATGGCAAATGCGAGAAAGGTTCCCTTTGAACCTGACAGTGTAGCTCTCTACCCTAGCATGCGCACATGCAAATCCCTTCGTGTGTGTGTGTTATTAAAGCGACACAAATGTGTACCTAAGTGTTTCAATTTGTCTGTGGATATGGGAGTGTGTGTATTTGTTCATGAGCATGTGTGTATATATGCATGTCTGCAAAAGTATGTGCATATGTGTGTGTAGGTGTCCTGGTGTGAGCCAGAGGAGGCGCAGTGTAAGGTCTGGAAAAGCGTAGTGTGTTAGATTAATTGAGCATGGCAGAATTATGACAGCTGTTTACACGAGGAGCCCTACGAGCATTTTAGCACACCTTTTAGCCTTGAGTGCACTAGCTGACAGATGGAAGGCTTTTTCCTTCCAGTGTAGTGGAAAGTCTGAAAACGTCATCCACCAAAGGCCTGACCTTGACGCTGAACCCAATCCTCACTCTTTGAACATTAGTCCATTGAAGTACCAAGTTAATGAATGCATATTGGAGTGTGCATCTAATTAGAAACAGGTCAAAGTTAGTAAGATGTCCATGCAATCACCATTAGCCAGCCACTTACTGCAGGCTCAGGTAGCCTAATCGATGGGGATACGTATGTTGAGGCAAAGATGTGATCATCACTATGTTAATCAGCTCATAATTTCAGACTATAGTAACGGTAGTCAAGACAAATATGAAGGGTATTTACTGGCATGAGATCCCAGTAGTGACTGACTCTCTACACCTATATGGTCTTGGTGTTCAGGTCACAGATTGAGTTTCTCTTTTCTGGATGGATATAATTGCCAGAAAGCTGAGGTTTAGAAGTACTACCCTGAAACAATTCCCAGAAATGTATGTGTTGTGACAAGATTTGAGTCCTGCTCTATCCCTAGACCCGCGTGCAGAGATGGACCTTGTGAGGCATGTCAAGGTGCTTTGGAATCTTTGCACACTTTGACTTGGCCGTATGGGTACATGTACATAGTCACGAACATGCATTAACAAACGCACACGCGCGCACACACACACACACACACACACAGACATGAACTTGTGTGCCTGGACCTCAACAAACGCTAAATAAACAAACAGTTACCATTCAGAGATCCCCTAAGAAGTGAAAACACATTACCATGCTGAAGCTGACATACACGGTCCAAGTGAAACAGGAAAAAGGTGTTTTAGTGCCTCTACAAAAACAAGACTTTAGCAGAAAACTAGTCTTTTCTGGCTACCCCACTGGCAAAGGACATTTACACGAACAGCTTTAAATGTGCTCAGTGTTCACGAAAAGCCTATACAGAGAGATTTCCATGGGGTCTCCCTTAGCTAAACATGCACTTCAACCCAATTTCCAGGACAACACACACTTAGATATCAAAAAATATATCAATACATTTGATCCCTAATCTCAACTACATTTTCTGTCTACTTCTAAAACACTTTTTAGAATATCTGTGACCTATAGAGTTCAAAATGTATACACATAAATCTAACTGACATTTGTTGAAATAATCAACAAATGCTGTAATAAAATTGGAATTAAGGATTGTATGCATGTGACAAAAATTTATATTATTAAAAAGAGAAAATGTGGACTAAAAGTGGCAGTAAAGTGGCAGCTGTCTTTCAAGTGACCGATGAGCAATGCTTTTCTAACTGCTGTTCATTTTTCTGTCACGTTCACGTCCACATTCACACCTGGAAATAAAGGCAAGCACATACTAACAAAGTTTTTTTCATTTTTTTTCTCCAGGATTATACGACAAATGTTTCTACGCCTCCAGTGACCGAGGGTGGCTGCTTGGCATCCAGGCGGTTAGTGAACATGGGAATCGTGACCCCCGTTTCTTCTTCTCTCTTAAAACTGACCGTGCCCACAAAGCGACCTCCATCCACTCCAACACTCGCTACGTACCCAACCAATGGGCACATGTGGCAGTCACATATGATGGCGTGTACATGAAGCTCTTTGTCAATGGCGCCCAAGTTGGCGTCAGTCGGGAGCAATCGGGTGACGTCTTCAGCCATTTGACCAAAAAGTGCAAAGTGCTGATGATTGGGGGGAATGCACTGAATCATAATTACAGGGGGGCAGTGGAAAGGGTCGGTCTATGGAGGCAGGCCCGAGGGCAGAGGCAGATTATCAGGGATATGCAGGGCCATGAGGACCCCCTAAATCTACCTCAGCTGGTCATCCGTGAAACATTTGAGCATCCAGGCCGGAAGTGGCTGACTGTAAAAGATGGTAGCTTTCCTCAGCCAGAGCAGGGAGGAGGTGGGCGATTAGGTTTTCAGGGTGGTGGTGGAATTGGAAATTCAGAGGGATTATTGGACACAACGCTAGAGCCTCCACCTTGTGGTCAAACTGTCTGTGACAATGTTGAGGTCATCAAAAACTACAACCACCTTTGGACCTTCCGTCGGCCCAAGAAAGTCCGATATCGCGTCATTAATATTTGGGACGATGCACGGATGAGGCCAACTGTAACAGACCACCAGATCAGCCTGCAGCACCAGCAGCTAAATGATGCCTTTAGCCCCTACAACATCACCTGGGAGCTTAGAATTCACAATGTGACCAATTCCTCCCTTCGAAATCGGTTGATTCTAGCTAACTGTGATATTAGCAAAGTTGGCGATGATGCATGTGACCCAGAATGCAACCATCCACTGACGGGGTTTGATGCAGGTGACTGCATGTCTGGTCATCGGAGCCGTTGCCCTGAGCACAAGCAGGGGAATGGTATATGTGACCCTGAATGTAACTGGGAAAACTTCTTCTATGATCTTGGCGACTGCTGTAACCCCAACGTGACGGATGTGACCAAGACATGCTTCAACCGCTCCTCTCCACACAAGTAAGTTCACTTTCTTCATCTTTTGCATGTTATCATGTTTTCAGCATTAGTAATCCTCTTAATCAGTTGTTTAATAAACATAGGACTTCACCAAAAGCTTTAATTAACCACAGCATTCCTTGCTAAATTTGATTCACATTGTTTGGTTGACATGATTTGATAACTTTTGGTAAACCAACTCCACACCATGGCCTCACATGCCTAGAGTAAATCAAACAACACATCTTTCCATACATGTGTCCCTGAAGAGAGGTTTTGATGTCTAGTCCTACTGTTTCCTGACCATTTGGCGCTTGAGCCTGAGTGTAACACAACTCCCAGCCTGTGTGGTCGGGAAATCCTCCGGGAGCAGCTAGTCCAATCTAGCCTTGGCCCGGTTCAATCAGTGTTCCACACTTAAGCAGGGCAAAACAAATGCAACCGGATGACTTTCCTAGTAGCAAATGCACAGGCCAGACTGCTCATTTTTGAATAAAATTTTCAACAACTCTTCCCACCTTCTTCTGCTCTGTGTCTCCTATACCCAGTGGCCCTAATTAAGCTGGCTTGATTGGAGAAAGGAGTTGATTTGGAGAGAGCGGTATTCTAAACAGAGTGTAAGGGCAATTACAGGTCAGAAGAGAGAGTTCAGTATGGCTTTTGCTTGTAGCCATGGAAAAATTTTAAAGACATACCACTCTCTCCAGGAAACCACTGAAAGACATGTTTCCTGGGGAGGCAGGTATGAGTCCCCAAACGTGGGTGCCTGAATGAATTTCCCAGGAAAAACACTGAAGAAAGTTCACTTCACTTGCACAGGAATACCAGATTTACAGAAGCTTCTAGGTTTACTTTACATCAAGCGAGAGATTATGTGCTTTCATGCGGCAACTTTAAGACATTACAGAGGCCTTTTTTTTGGTGATCTCACTGTGGCTTGTAAATGATGGGTAAAAGCTGGCAAGGAGAATAAATCTTCTGAATTCACTGTAACAAGGTTGTGCCAGACCTCCAATAGGAGGATTGATTGTTTCTTGGCACACAGAAACTCAACAGAGTGGACTGAAACATTTTTGTGGACAATGCAGGAGATTTTTATGGTTACACCAGAAAATATGACAAAAATGACCAAAATTCATAAGTTTGTCAGTATTTCTTGCAATTGTTAGGTTGGAATGAGCAAATTGGAGTTATAGTATACCTGCTGTGTGGGATGGTTTGGGTCTTTCTGATAGCTGTTTTCACAATCATAGTTAAGCTGGAAGCATTGCCTGTTTGGCAATATCCCGTTGTTTAAAATGGCTGCTAGATAGCTAAATAATGACATTTAATTAACAACGTCAGAAGGGAAAAGCAGGTGGGTTTCTTGTTGCTTCCATCTTTCAATTGCCGCCACATCCCTTCCTGCTTAGTCATCATTAGACGCTTATTCATCAAGTGGCAGGAAGGCTACTCCATTTAGACATCAGCCATTGGCAAAACACTTGCCAATGTTCAAGCCTCACTGCAGGGGTTTGAAGGATTGGCTTGTGAAAGGAAGGTTACCGGTAAGAGAGAGAGGGAGAGAAAAAGAGGCAGACATAAAGAGGACAAGCAAATTTTCAGTCTAAAAAAAAATAGATATAATCTCCTCAAGTGGTTGCTTATTTTGCTTTGATTATGGTATGTCTGGAGAGCTGCACTACAAACAGTTTGACATTCCTCCTTAATTATGGAATTCTGGATGAACAATGTACTGTGCATGCAGGGGAACAATGGTTGTGAGGTTCTGCATTTATTTTTGCAGCACTTTCGCCTGTTACCACTTACATGTAGCCTAGTGTTTTTTAGAATTTCTGCCTACCACAGGACAAAGGCAGCTCTGTGGTCCTACAGCAGTCTCTCCTCTTAAAATACCATTGATAATAATCCCCCCTTTCCCTCCCTCAACATTTGGCTGAGGGAAATATTTAGCATTGTTTTCACAGCCCTTGGTTTTGACACTTCTTTTGGTTTTGGTGGTATTTGATGTTATCTGACAGTATGTGTTGTAAGGCTGAGCTAGAGTGGGCTGTAATTCGTTCAGTGTGAATTATATGCTGGAAGGCAGAAAACAAACGACACTCTGGATAAGTTGTTTCAGAGGCTGATGTGTGTGTTTGACTGTCAGGGAAAGATGGATGTATTGCCTGGGCAACTGAATAGAAGATGAATCTTTAAATATCAGAACTCTTCAGAGTCAGAGCACCTAAAATTAAAATGCTTTTTTGGAAACACCCCCTAAACTAAAGCAAGATGGATGCACAAACTTTGCAAGGTGGATAATCGGCCTATTTCAGCCTCAATATGTTGTTGGGAAATGAAGTTCAGGTCTGGCTTTATCCGAGGCTCATAGATAATCTGTTTTCCCTTGGCCTTTGTCTCTCTCCTCCTCCTGAGTCAATACCTCTCACTATGGCAGTTTAATGGATGGGCCACTCTTTCTCTTTCCTTAACTTAACTTGCTCTGCTGTTTTCTAGATCAGAGCGGGGAGCCAATCCCCAGGGCCCTTGACTTAGGTGTTTTACAGTTGGTCGTCTAAACCTTAAGCCCCCGTCCCATAAAACATAATGGAGTGCTTGGGCATAAATACCAGGACTTTGCACTTCCCCTTTAAAGCCAAAGCGCACTTATTAAAGCACCTGTTGTCAAGGTTTCACCTGTGCTCTCGTGATGGCTGATAGAAGACTTTCTGCTTAACTGGGGACTGAGGGGAAAGCGGAGTAAGGAGGGGCTTTACTTGGGCCACTAGGCAGGTAGGGCAGATGCATCTGGCTATGATCCAACCAGATACTGTAGCTCATCTTTTGAAAACATTACACATCAGGGAATTCAGTTTATAAGGCCTTGGCGAGGTTGAATAGGAAAGTTTAGGAAGGCACTGATGAACAGGTTTAATTATTTTGCCATTACTGAGGGTGCTCACCCCATTATTCCATTAAGACATGAAATAGGAACCAGGAGAATTAGGGAGCATTTGCACCGCTCTATTCAACATGTCTCCAAATCCTGCATTTTCAAACTTTGCTCTCAGCAACAAGCAGTCGCCGTAGCATCTCTGGAATCTGAGGTTTGACACAGTTCCGAGGCATGTGTCTTCCCTGGAAGAGAAAAAAATAATCAGACGAGTAAGTTGGAAGGTTAAAGAGGAGAGTGCAAGTATTGTAATAAAGGCAGAGATGAATGATGGGTTTAGGGGCTGTGGTGTTGACCGGCTTGATGACAGGAGAGCTGAGGGCCCCCTCCAATTTTAAAAGTGTTCTTGGCCGTGAGACCTTCATTGCCATGCCAGCTCACCCATGCTTTCACACTATGCTTCCCCAGACATAGGTATACGAGGCAACTTTATAGGCTTATATGAGTTATATAAGGGTGTAAATGGATAAAGTCATAATCCCCCATTTAATGTATCAGATATAAAAGCATTAACACTGCAGTTTGAGCTGCATTGTGCATGCACGCATGGATCTCCCTTCAACGGAAGCCCTGCAGTGATGTTTGAATTTAGAGAAGCTTAATTTTCTGGCACTCAACCTACCTTTACACCCCCCACCCCCCTTTGCATTTTTTTCCCTCTGTCTCATTCTGTTTCTTTGCAAGTCTTTAAAAGTTATTTTTTCCCAGGACATGTCTAAAAGGTGGTGCGGTTCAATGCATGGAAAATCCTGTCTTTCCCAAGTGGCTCATCTCGACTGAAAAATGTACGATGAGAGGCAAGAGAGGGGAACAGGAGCTATGGGATGGGGAAATAGTTGAGGGATGAGAGAGAGAGAGACAGAAAGAACATCGGGGGTGGGGTAAAGTGGAGTTAAGGGTTACTGGCAAGGAGGTTTGAGTATGCTGTGAATGAAGAGAAAGACTGTGTTTGAAAAGTCCAAACTCACTACAAACACCCTCACATTGAAGTCACTGGGTACCGACTTCCTATAGTGGCCGCTAAACAAAGCCTCTGCCAAATCTTTACTGATGTGATCATGACAGTATGAAATCAAAAACACGCACACACATGTATGCACATGCAGACACACAAAGGGCCCCTTTCCCCGCTTCATTATCTTAAAGCTGTCCGTTTTTGCTCTGAAACCTCCCGTATGCATCCATCCAGCATGTGAGGCACATTTTTGTAATTGAACTCAGCTAGGTTTTTGACTTTACAGTAGAGTTGCTGACTCCATCATTTCAGCATCAAACCCTTCTGAAGCATGTCCAAAAACTCTGGACAAATATTTTCTAAGGAAATAATGAAATTCCTGAAATTATTAGGAAGAGGGACCTTATATCATCTGTCTCTCTCTCTCTCTCTCTCTCTCTCTCCCTCCTTAGACCTGGCCCCAGTGAGTGCCCCCCAGTTGCTCTCGCGTAGGCTTGAAGAAAGCATTTGCTACACTGAGCCCTTTATTCAAAACGTCTGTTTTGAGGGAACACTACGTCTTCACTAAGCAGCTCCTTATCCAAGTTGAGATTTGAGGCAGGGAGGCTTGTCCAAAAAAGGTTGTAGATATGGTTTGAAACATTTTGTCTAGTTGCATATGAAATGTGCGTTGGTGGTAACCTTAACAGGCTTGTTGCAGTGGGAGAATTATCTCACTGGTTCACTTAATTCTTCTACAACACTGCCAAACACCAGTGTTACTGACTTTTACATAACTTCCTTTGGGCTATGTTGACCATACGCTATGAGACAGCTTGGTTCAACACTCACATTTTAATATTTTATGCACACATTTGCCTTTCCAACATACGACTATTAATTGAAAAGGAAAACAAGTACATTAGTGCAGCTGGACACATTTTTAAGGGCTTTTTCTAAATGAATTTGAAAATGCTACACAAATAGATTTATCAGGTCAAACTTTTGAGTCTCAAAACCAAATAAAATGCTCTAATGATCTAAAAGAATAATTGAAAATAACAGAAGCAGCAACTGAGATTTATTTTATACGTTGAATAAATCTGGCCTATAAAGAGAAACTAGCATAACACTGAACCAAAAGTGATCCAACTCACGCAGTTGCACCACTTTTGCTACCAGACCAGTTTGCGACAATGCATTTTAAGTGCAAATCAACCTTGCAACACAGTAGCTACTCAGGTATGACCAATACGACACTGATGGCTCAAATAGTGTTGTGCCTATTCCTAATTTCATTTATGCAGTGCCATAATACCGTATATCAACTTGTTAACCACCCACATGATCCATGTTTTCATCCCTCCCCTTTCATTATTTATATTCAGGTTTGAGCATCCCACTTCACTTTCACTTAAACCCTTCCACCAATCCATTTTTATGCCAGCACATGCAAAACAAGACTCATTATTACAATGTTGAGCCACTGACCTAGGGATGTGTAGACGGCAAGACACAGGCTACTATTCACAAAAGAGTGCCAACAGCACGAAGGTTATTTGCTCCAGTGAGAGATTACAGTGTGTTATTTTACCATTATGCGTTTAACCAAAAAAAAAGAGGGTTAGTGAAATCACTTAGTGTACTCTTTTCCTGGGAGGAAACCCTCCCTGCTGCATGGGGCCAGGTGCTTTAAAGGCATGTTGTTTTAGCCTCAGTGATATTGCACTTAATCTTAACATTTAAGAACTTACAAAATAAGAGTACAAAATATTAGGCAGGCAAGTGGGTCACGCAAACTAGGTCAAAACATCCAAAGAGGATCTTATTTGTGATAGTAGGGCCAATGTCTTGTTTTGTGTCTGATAAACTCCTGTTTTTATATCCATTGCACTTCTATTTTCAAAGCCTACCAAAGCCAAAGTAAAGGAATAAACTGCACATACAACAGATTATTGACTCTTCCAAGAGATGACTGAACTTGCTCATACAGTTTGCCAGGACCACCAGCCAAGCTCATAGAGAAAAAAAACTTGTTTTATGTGTTCATAAAATTAATAACAGTTTTACTGCTGGAAAGATATCTCATTGTGTTGAATGATTGCAGACGTTAGTGCTACCATTAGTATTCCCAGGGCCAAGACATAACATTATGTCATGGATAGGGAAATATCTGAATATCTGAACATTTAATTGAAGCCTCAGGCTGATCTGAGATGCTATCAGAGAAACATGATGACACACGTTTTGTGCTATAGTCAACCGAATGAATCAACAAAACCAGGGTTGCTGCAGGGACACATTTCATGACTAGCACCTCCTCATGTAATACATTGTTCAGTATATTTAGGGTTAGTGGGGAGATTTGAATATGTAATATCAAACATCATATGTGTATAAGACAGACAAGCAGGTGTCATTAACTTGTATATTTAGTCCATTCGAATAAAAATGCAAACCAAAATTGTCATTTTACTGCTGTTCAGCCTGTACAACCATGAAAAAAAATAAACATTAAGCAATGTCACAATACTAAAATCTCCAAAAATCCCAGATTATTTTTAGTCTCAATGGTAAAGTGGATTTATTGTTTGCTAATTCTGTGGCTTGCTGTGACATCTCTCTCTGTATGTGAAAATGAAGAAGGGGATAGTCAAAACTGACAAAATAATCCATTTTTTTAGGGTTAGGGTTACTGCTGTCTGCCAACATAAAGCATCTTCATGCACATAAAAACATTGTGGCATGGAATTTCGTGTCTCAACAACCGACCATTCAACTCTAAAAGCACTATTGCGCCCAAAGCTGCATATTTGCGGTATTGTACTGTTTATTTGCCTTTTGTACTTTCTAGAAAACAACATCAACAACATGGTCTGTAATTGCCCTTCTACACTTATACAAGTGTAAGTAATGTAATGAAATTGGATGGAATAAGAAAAAACGCTTCGGTTGAAATTGACACTCGCCAGTTCTTCAACCTTTCTGATACCATTCATAACTACACTTCAAGCGCGCAGTGTACTGTGCCAAATTTACCAAAAATGTGTTGGTCATGTTCAAGTGAGCAAGTAGTTTTTTATCAAACTACAAGATGGTTTGTAGTGAGAAAAAAAAAGCAGATATGTTATATTGAAAGCCTTTAATTATTTAGGCATATTGCTGAAAACGCCAACTGATTCCAACTGCACGTGGGCAACTATTCCCATTCAACTTTAATTCCATTGGTTTGAGGGCGATTTCAATAGCCAATACACTTTAAAAAACATATTTAAATTCAACAGAAACCTAATTCTGAGCTCTGTTCTCCTGACAGATAGCACCACATAAACACTTTTTTGGCCAGAAATGCTGTTGTAATTTGTAAAACTTGTGAAAAACAGTGAAATGTACACTGACGAGACTATCCTCACTGCAGAGCTATTAATGTGGAATACTCTTTTTGTTTGTTTTATTTTATTTTATTTTCCAGAGCATATTTGGATGTGAAAGAGCTGAAAGAGATTCTGCATTTGGATGGCTCGACTCACCTGAATGTCTTCTTTGCCAATTCTTCTGATGAAGATCTGGCGGGGGTTGCCACTTGGCCCTGGGACAAAGAGGCCCTCACACATTTGGGTAGAAGACAAATAAACACACATGCACGCACGTGCGCGCACGCGCACACACACACACACACACACACACACACACACACACACCCTCACGCGCACACACCCCCACACTCTCACCCACAC
>JBBPCS010000729.1:2022785-2037858 GCA_037974645.1 Hollardia meadi
CACACACACACACACACACACACACACACACACACACACACACACACACACACACACACACACACACACGTGTCAAATTAATGTACCACATCAAGTGAGACCGAGATGTGATGCTGGCCATCAACAAATTCGCTGCTTATTAATTTCCCTGTCACTCTAAATGTTGTTCTTATACATCCCACTTACCAAGTCCAAAGGGATGAAGAATTCATGGAAGTGTGTTGCAACTGCATCACGTGTTTGATTCTGCCTGCCTAATACAGCATGTCTATTCGTAGTGGGGTCAGGAGAAATGAAGAATGCATCTAATTGGAACAGGGTGAAAGCCATGTTTAGACAGTCGTTATTAGGCTATTAGGAGTTGCACGACTTTACTTATAGAACCAAAGGTTCATTATCGCACCCAGGTCATGCTTGTATGTTGTATAGCAGCACACTGTAACTCTCAGTCCAACAAGGGATGTAGAAACACTGCTGGTGGAGTAGGTCATGGATATTTCCTTGCATCTGAAGTAACCTCTACCATCTCTGCCAGAGTCTGCACAGTAGTGACCGTGCAACGGAGTCGCGGTATCGAGTTCCCGCCCATACACCGGCCTGCCCAATCGTGAGCAGGGCTCAGCTTTCAATCATGACGTTTCACCCTGTTTTTACAGCATCAAATAACTAATTCAAAACTCTAATTAATAAATAATTTTAAAAAACTGATCACAAAAATGAACACCTGAACATACTGTACATTAGCGTGATAAGAACTACCTAAAATGACAGAAACCATCTTTGGAAAAAAGTTTATTTGAGGTGGACTTTGAGTTTTTAGTTTGGCCCATGTCCTACTTGATATCATTGAGGGAGAGGAGTTTATGACGTATACTGCAACCCACCACCAGGGGGCGATGTTTTGGCTTCACTTTTGGGGAGCTCACATGTCGTCCATCTTTATATACAATCAATGTCTGGGACCATAGAAAAAGGCCACAGTGCCCTCACATGTGACAGGGTAGACGAGTCCTGAATCATGTCTTGCAGGTGCCTTTGATGGTGTGAGGGAGCTACTCATGTGGTCCAAAGAAGTAGTGATTAATAACACAGTGCCATCTGACTCCTTAGTGTAGTCCGGGGAAGTTTTCTAGGATGGTATAGGTCCGGTAGAGTTCAGCGATCGGTGTTTTGAATTAAATCAATGAGCTTGAAAGGTAAGGTAAGGACTTTATAGTGAAAGGACTTTTGTGCAAACACTTCAGAAGCTGCTCAGTCTTTTTTCTTTAAATTTTTTTTATGGGAGAAAGTTGTGCGATCTGGTTCAAGTGTGTTTGCAGTAGGCTCCTATTGACACTGCTGACTGGTTGTAGAAAATCAATGTTGACTGTACTCCGCAGCTTGTGGTCTAAAAGGCCATGGTCACCTCGACTTTCTCCATAAGACCTTTTGTTGCTTTACACTTACTGTATATCACACATCATACTTCCACCTTCGCTGCTGAAAGAGGACCGTCATTAATCACTTCTTTGGAAAACGCAAACAGTGCAAGCTATTTTTTTTAGGTGTCTTTGGTCTCTAATTAAACACCAGCCGGCTCATTACTATTGGGAGAGGACTATCTTGATTCTTACTACCCATTGGAAGATTGATGGGATAACCTCAGCATAATGCCAAATTGGACCCTATTTTGGAAGTCACCATTTACTCTTCCCTTTTCCTTATTTCTTCTTTTGATTTTTTCTGCTGTATGTATTTTTCTGTTCTCCACCCCAATTACCTCCTATTTAGTCGGATCTAACAACTCTTTGTTCTTGCATGACCATGCCTCTCAGTGTGGCTTCATCGAACAGTGGGAATTTTATTTTTATTTTTTGAGCAATGGATTACTACAGTATGATAGCCATTATCCACAAAAAGGAAATTCATCTTATTTCCGTCTATTCCGTATATTTGCTCTCCTCAAAGATAAAGTCTCCCACAGCTTAACTTTTCCTGGGGCTAAACTAATTCAATTAGACTGGGCATGTTTGAGTTTAGCCTGGAGTTGCACCAGCGTAAGCCAACACTGCAGAACAGGACATACAGTATTAAAAAAGAGTCTGTCAGGTCAAAGATTCTGTGTTGATAATACTGTAATAAAGCCAACATAAATACCTCATCCTAGGCAGACATTTTGCTGTGGGACTATTCATTTTGTTACTTGATCTTTAAGTCCTTCATTTAAAAAAAAATAATATTTGGGACAGCACAGCTAACTTGAACTTAATCTATGTCTGTCTGTTGGGAATGTGATGAACAAACAAGATAAAGGAGAAATGAAGATGAGGTGGAAAAAAACAAAAGCCATGGACCATAAATGGTAAATGGAGTTTACCATTAATGGCGCTTTTCAAGTCTACCGACTCCTCAAAGTGCTTTACACACATATTTATACACTGGTGGCAGAGACTACCATCTAAGGTGCCACCTGCTCATCAGGAGTGGTAACTATACACTCACACTCACACTCCGATGGCTATGCCTTCGGGAGCAATTTGGGGTTCAGTATCTTGCCCAAAGATACTCAGAGTCTCCGACATGCTGACTAGGCCAAGGCTACTTTGATCAATCCACGATCCTCCGATCAGTGGTCAACTGTTCTACCTCCTGAGCCACGGCCGCCCACAGCTGGAAATATGAAATACGATTTTCCCGTTGTAAATCTTTTGTTTGTGTTTATTTTACCATGAATGCATTTATGTCTATAATTTTTGTTCATAGGTATGTTGAATACATGCCTCTTTCATTAAACACATCTATTAAGAACATTCTGATATTCTTGGACTGTGCTTTTTTTTCTGGACAAAACTCTTTCGTAAAATTTGACATGGGATTCAGCGTCTTGTCCAAGGACACTTCAACATGTGGACAGGAGGAGTGATGGATTTAACCGCCAACTCTGTGTTTAGTCACTGTTGTTCATGACTTAGCCTCATTAAAAGTATTCAATTCAATGGTTTGACGTACTGTATATCTCCTCAAAGGTTATAGCTTTCCTACACATTAGTCAAACACTTTCTTGGCTTGATTGCTGAATCTAGGTTTGGCCTTGGGTGAAGTCTTTGTGGTACTAGAGCAATGTTTGCTGCTGGTGTTGCATTGCACTCACAATTAAGTTAAATCCCATAGTTGGCTGGCAGTGTGTTACTAATAAGAAAGATATTGTGTGTGTGCCAGCATTTATGTGTATGTGCGTGCATGTATGCCCTGCATGCTTGTCACTGCATTCAGCATTGCAGAGGGCATTTCAAAATTAGGTTTATGGTACTTGATGGTCCACATGAAATGATCTATGGCTAACCTATTGGTCCTATTAAAACTCTTTTACTGATGTTGTTCTTCATCTATATACCTAATTTTTGCCATGTACTTAACCAATAGTATGATTACACACAACAATCATGCATTCCTATCCCCTTATGCATTGAATAACATCGAGCATATACAGTAGAATCCATTACACTCACTCATTTTCTCTATAGTGCCATCAGTCACACAGACCAAATATGAAACTGCAGTGATTTTAAATTATTTATTATGAAGAATTGCTAGAACTTTATTGTTAATAATTCTATAATTGATTATTATTAATAATTAATTAATTTTGTTTTTGTTTCAAAGTAGATTTGTCCAGCATAAGCAAATGTCACATGAGTATGCCATGTCAAGCCAACTGGATTACTCTTTGTTATCAAACATAGTCATCACGTGTCATTCAAATAAAACAAAATCGAAACTCTTGAAATTCTTGAAATGTATCTTCAATCTTGTTTCCACACATGCCCACAAACAGACACATACAATGTAGGGTCAAAAACTCTGAGAGCCAAAAAAGAAAACCATGAAGGAGAAACCATGACCATAAGCCACAAATCAAAACTAGAAATGAGAAACCACAACTATAAGCAAAAGGGAAAAAAAAGAAAAAAGAAAGTCAAAATGGAAAGAAAACGTTAAACAATAGAGTTGCAAATGAGAGTGCTGATCAGTTATCCTGTCTTTATTGTTTATGAAAGTCAAAATACATACATAAATGCATAGATTAAATTTCTTTGCTTTGCCTTTACATGATTTTTTAACTGTTTTTCTTAGTTCTGTTTTGGGGTTAAGAAAGCTTTAACATGAAACAATACATTACGAGGATTCATAAAACTTGCCTCAGCCTCATGTTTGTCCCTGCTCTGAGCAATCAAAACAGAAGATTTGTTTTATGAGTCTGAAGGGAGCCATAATGTCATTCACTTGATCGGTGGCTTACAGGAACCAGTAAGACTGCCCATTAAAGCAGGGCCAGAATTCAACAGAATCTATTAAACCTGATGATAATACAAGTAACATGTAAAGGCAAAACAACAGATCAGAAAAGTAAAAAAAACAAATAAAAACAGGACAACGAATGTCATGACAGCACCCTCACTTACACTTTTGTTGTTTCTCATTCACTTTTCTTTCCCCTATTTTTTATTCTTTGCTTATGGCTTTGGTTTCTCATTTACAGCTTTGGTTTATTTTTTTATTTTTTTTTTGTTTATGGTTTTGGTTTTCTCATTCATCTTTTTTTTCCTTTCAGACTTTTATTTCAGACTTCCTTATCATGGTGAATCAAGAAACCATCATGGCGACTTACACCAACAAAGTGAGTAGTCCCGCAATATTTCTCCTGTCCACTATGTATTCATCATGATGGTTCCTTGAATCACTATGATAAGGAAACAGAACAAAGCTGGACCCTAATCGGGTAAACGCAGCCATATCGGCGTGTGACTGGATAGATGTGTTCTGAGACAGATGTTTTTATTTGTGTTGGTTAGTGGTACTTAAGTTACACACACTCGGTCTTATCGACCTGTTCTCCATGTCTCGTTCTCACTGTATGAGCTTTTACTTTTTCTTCTTTTTTTCTATGATTCTTCAAGGCTTCACATAATCTCCAATTAGGTGGACTTATTGTGTGTTTTTTTTTTTTTACTCTCTCTGTGCAGGAATGTGTTGCCACATGTTGTGTACACCTACCAGGTCCAAACCATCTCCGGCCGGAGTGAGAGTGAGCCCTCTCCACCTCTGGTGCACGAACTGGGGGCACACTACTGTGGGGATGGACGCATACAGAGGTAACATGAACGCACTCTCACATGATTCAAATACACATCGTACTAAAATGCATGCATACAGATGTGCAATGAGGCATTTTCAGAAAAATATCTTTATTCCGGATTCGGCATTTATCAGTTTGGCAATGTGGGTTTGAATGTTTTCTGAGTAACGCCTCCTGCTGTTTTAGTTCCAAAGGAGAGGAATGCGATGATATGAACTCTATGAATGGGGATGGCTGCTCCAGTCAGTGCAAGAAAGAGCCATTCTTCAACTGTATTGGTAAGTCATATGTTGTCAATGTTATAATAGGTACCGATGACTTCTCAACCATATCTGCTCTATTGCCATGAGTAGAAGGATTTGGTTGTAATATATACTGTGAGCTGTGTGACATAGTATATATATATATAGTGGACATATTAAGGGCTAACACAGTTTAAAAGAGTAGAATGAAATGCACAGCTATTTCAATGTTGTCTTAGTTTTACTTATCTCACGTGTAAAGAAAACCTATTGAAAACAATGAAGAAAGAGAAACTCTAAGATACTATCTACTGTATCAATCGCATTTTTAAAGTTTGATTTGTTCGTATGTCTGTTATTTTAATAAGGTCGACTAATTTGCAAGTGCTTGCTCACGGGGGAATGTTGGGTCTCTGTAATTTAATGATAATTAATAATTAAATTAATTAATAATAAGGAGTGTGGTCTAGGCCTACTCTACATGTAAAGTGTCATGAGGTAACTTTTGTTGTGAATTGGCCCAATGTAAATAAAATTTGACTTGACTTGACTTCTGACTTGCCAGAAGTGACATTTTTAAATGTAGACATTTCAGTTCTAAGTTTTTCGGTGCCATATTATTCTGTCTGACACTTTCAGGTGTTATTCCACAAAATAGAAAGGCTGCAAATCTGTCGACAAGACCCACATGCTAACTTTGTGAATGAACAGACTTTACATCTGGGTGTTTTATCCAAGTACGTCATGCCTTTCTCAATAGAATAAAAAAAAAAAGGATTAGACATCTGAATCGCTTTGACCTTCTGTTAAAAAAAATAAAAAATCTGGAAATCATTATTTTTCAAAAGGGTGAGTCATCTTATTTTACATAGATGAGTGACTGGCATCTCCTTTGTAGTTTTTTTTTATATTTAGGAATAGATGGTTGGTTTCCTCTCTAGTGCTGCTGTCTGACATTCATTTTGTCTCCCCTGTTGTGATTGTGTGTGTGTGTGTGTGTGTGTGTGTGCGTGCGCGCGTGCGTGCGTGCGTGTTTGAGCATGTAGTGTACATGCATGCATACACACACGTCTGAGTCTCTGTGAAGTGGCCACTTAATCCCTGTCAGATTGCTGGATGACTGCATTGGCTGTGCTGTTTTTCCACCAACTGTAGTGCTCAAGGGTGTGCATAAATGTGTGTGTGTGTGTGTGTGTCCAACAATGTCTGACATAGTTGTAGTTTTGCACAGAAATCTGACACTATAATGATGGGACCGTCTGTCCATCTGTCTGTGTTTGTGAGAGAGTCCCTGCTTGTCAGTGCGTTGGATAGTGAATGAGAGAGTTGGATGCAGAATTGACACTAAGTATACAACAGGGCCATGGTGGGACAGTCTGGATTTGCTTTAATAAACTATTCACAGCATTGAGCCAAATTATATCTGGAATTGATGAAGTCAACAAGTTCTATTTTACATGACCCCACCTGGCATTACAATCCCAGTGACTTTGTCTCAACAGGGCTCCAAGCCACAGTCAACACAGACAGATAATGCATAAATGAAATGCTATAACATTTTAAATATAATCTCATATTCCTGTGATCAGATAAATGATTGGAAGTTCAAAACTGCAGCAATACTATTTCTCTTTCTTCTTTTCCATCCTTTTCTCTATTCTCTCTTTAGTCGATGTTTTAGCTTCCTCTTATCCCAGCCCTGCTCCTTCCCTTCTTCGTTGCATCTGTTCCTGCTGAGTGAGTGGCAGGAGTGTATACCTTATGCCCCCTCAGTAGCCCCTCGTTTCACCATTGCCAGAGCACAGAACTGACTTGAGTTTTTGGCTGTGCTGGAGAGGGCTGGAATTTCGAGGAGGGCGCCCTGGCCAACTTGGCACACAGTGCCGCCTTTCCCCCTAACTGGAACCCCACTGGCTGACACTGCTTTAACTGAGAGCAATGAGGCCCAAGCAACCTCCCTGCTCTGCTCCCCTCTCCTCCAGTCCATAGCTTCCAGTTCCAGACCTTAACTCCGGGTGGAATGTCTGTAAAAATTACGGCTGTATCTTTCCTTACCTCTTGATTTTGTCCGGTTCCCCCGCTACCTCCTCCTCTCTCTGTTTTTCTCTCTCTCTCATTTTATCGCTCTCTCCCTTTCTTTCTTTCTTTCTTTCTTTTGGTTTCGTTCTTCCTGATGAACATATTCTCTCACATCTGTGTGTATCCTCACGCAGAATTGATCCTTTTTCCATGTACCTTTTATCCTTTTACCCTTTTTTTTAAAATCTGGTCCTCTCCCACTTCACCTTCCAAATAACAGAGATAAGGTTAGAAATGGTATCTCAAAGGATAAGGAGGTATATATGTTTGATAAAAAAAGATGATAGTAGGATTAGAGGGGAGTGAGAAATAAAGATTGAATTATGTAAAAACTCACCTGCATGGCTTTGTGCAAATAAAAACATGCTAGATAAGGGAGTGGCATGGTGGCGGGGGATATGTAGAATCTGACCGACTGATATTTTAGCGTTATTTAATCCTCACTTGATTGAAACATGTCATTTTGCACAAAAACAAAACACACAGAATGATTTATTTGAACTTTTTTCCGTTGTTTGTTCACCCGCAGAGGAGCCAAGCATGTGTTACTACTATGATGGTGATGGGGTGTGTGAGGACTTTGAGCGAGAGACGGGCGTGAGAGACTGTGGCCTTTACACCCCCAATGGTTTCCTGGACCAGTGGGCCTCCACTGTTGAAGTTTCCCATGAGCAGAAGCCCTACTGCTCTGGTGAGGTGGCTGCTGGATACCCTGCTGTTACAAAGGTAAGGCCATACACAGTTTGTCCCGTGTACAGTAAATGTTTATGTGATTTTTCTGAAGACTTTGTTTTTATATGTGTGATTATTACACATCATATTTGATCTCAGCTATACACACAGTATATAGTATATATCTATAGGGTCTCTTAATCAAAACAAAACAAAAATCATGAGTAGTGTGGGATCATTGATGTTGTCTTTATTGTTACCAGCAGATGAAAATCTGTCTGACCTGACTCAGGAAGAAACCTTACATTACATTTCTCCATATGAAGACATTAAATTAAATATCTTGCGAAACAGCCTCTCAACCAACAAACTGGATCATAATTAGTCATTACAGGCATTCCCCATCATTGTTTGGCTTATGGTCTTTAATTCTTTGGTGATTTTCTGCTATTGCTTTCTCAACCACAGATCAATTTACACATTGAGGATAATGAAGCCTCAGTTTCTGGGAGACACTTGGAACACCACTTATGTTGCTTGTTTGCCAGTTAACTAATTTCAGAAATTGGGACATTTAATTAGATGTCCCCCATGGTCGGTGGAGAAGTTTGCTCCTCCCATTAAAGTAATGCTGATTGTAGATGAGAGAAGAAGCCATTGATTCCAACTAAGCCCGATGGAGGCATTGATCTGTTGCTGTTTCAACACAGAAAGGGAATGATTGCCCAAAACATTAGGCTGAGGCATACATTCATGTACAAACACACAAATCTTAAGACACACAGAAGTGCATTAGACTCAATCCTACTTAATCCCCTCTCCCTAATATGGCAGTCAAAGTTAAGGCATGTTGAAGAATACAATCTCCTTTAAAGCCATATTTATTATTTCAATTCATTATTGTTTAGTTCCTTAACAGCTTTCAGGGTACTTGTTCAAACCAAATGTCACAACATGCTTATACCCCTACAATGGAGACTTTGTAGTGCTGTCTCTTCAGAGGCATGTGTGTAATGCTGAAAGTTTGTGATGTTGGAAGTGTGTGATGATGGTTATAAAACTTGTTCTCACTGCCGATGACACATTTTACAAGGCCAATTAACAAAGAATTCTGGAATAGCTGTGGTAATAAAGGTAGGAGATTAACCAAACCTCATTTAAATAATTTGATATGTATATGGTACAGCTGCACTGTTAATCTAAAATGAATCGCAATTACGATTTTGGCTTTCCAAAATGAACTGATTACATGATTGTCTGCGGTGTTGGCGTTTAAAAATGCGTCTTTTGCTCATAAAATATCAAGTGCTTCTTAAACTGTTTGAACATTTCCAGCTGACTACTTTCTGTTTCAAGTCACATCATCGTCACTTCTTTGATTTTGGTCATTTTAACTAATGCTATATATTTTAATTGGATGGAGGATTTTAGTCATCGGATGTTTTCGAAAAATAAGCTGAGCTAATGTTAGCAGTGCAGCTTGGCTTCCAGCCACCTCGAAGTCCTGTCTCTGCTGAAGAGCATTGGAGAAGCACTGATGTTTAACCTGAAAGTTCTTTATGCAGTCTTTTTACCGGTTTTAATTACCAGGATTGTTTGTTTTGGAGAGGAGGAGACCTCTGCGGACAAACCTTGTGAACGATACTGAACGAATCCTACCCTATAAACAAGTTAATCTAGCGAATCTATTTCACCACCAATTGGAGAAAAATCTGTCATACTGGACATTATACAGTAGAAGTTAACTCTGGGGTCAACGTTGCATTTTTCAACATAACATTACTGTCGTTAAATACTGTATATCTGGAGCTCTACATGCGAGAGACTTCCTTGTTTTCCCAGAAGCTAACCGTTTTGCCAATCCAACGGGGCCTGCAGTGCAATCGTATCCCTTCCAAAGGCTTTGTAATCCAGCCTTGAACTGCAGTGTCACAATTGTGCACACTTGTTTCCTTAAGGTAGTCCCTCTTGAAAAACAAAGATAACAATAACTAGGTCTCAAGAAACTAAGTTGAGATTCTCGTTCAGGCAATGCTCCAAGGCAGTTGTGAAATTGCATGCATGTGTCTATGGCGACTGTCCTGGAGGCTCATGCCACAGATGAGGCATGTGAGGATTGGATCCGGAGATGAAGACCAGGCAACAGACTTGCCTTTGTTCATGGCTCCAGTTTAAATGTGGCCACTTTAGAATAACATATAAAATGCCACAGTGGCTGATTGGTAGCAAAACATTTTGTTATTGAAGATGTTGCTTATTTTGCAGGAGCTTTTGGTGATGTCTTGCAGCTGGTATTTTCATTTCTGTTTTTGCAATCAAACAGCTGGACAATTGGACTCGTGCCAACCAGCATCCAGGCAAGGAATGGTAATTTTCAGGCATCTGGATCGCAATTCTATTCTTGTTTTCTCAGTTTCTAGTTAATCTTAAAAAATCTTAAAAGTCACCCGAGAAAAATCAAACTCCTTAGGCAAACATAAGGAGTTAAGGATTTTTCTCAGGTGACTTTTAAGATTTTTTTGGTGGAAAGGGATGTGAAAGGCCTTTGATGTGATAACAACCAAGAAAACCAAAGTCCAAGCCTTAGAGGTGAATAGATACTTATGATGGTATACTGTATTGTTGATCTGTGACCTTCGTTGAGATTTTGGTGTAATTTTTCTAAGCAAAAGCATTGTTGCTTTGCGGATCCAGACTCACATATTGCCCTAGTAAGGGAGTTAGAAATCTGTTGGGGTGAAAACTTGAAATTACTTTCATCATTATTAAAATGGCAATGACTTAGAAATGGTGACTGTTGCTGGAGTGCAGAGCTTATTTTCTGTATTTAAGGGAGATAACATTAAATTCACTTCCCGGAAAATGAGTATAAACTCATGAAATCACTTTATTTGCAGCGCGTATATGGTCCAAAGTTCAGATTTGGTGAGAGCTTGCAGCACCCTGACACTGAGTTGACTCGTGTTGGAACATAGTTAGATGTTGCTTTGTAAAAGAGAAGAATGCCTTCTGCAGGTAGCAGATCAATGATTTCCATGACCATTGTGTAAGTGTGTAACAATATTGTGTGATATTGATGATATGACCTTGTTTATATTAGTGATGTTTGTTGAAAGAGCTTGACACCTGCTTTCTCAACAATAGAAATACTGTTGCTTTTCTTTTGTAGATGGTGACTGTCATGGTTTTCGCATTTTAGTTAATTTCCTGTTTTATTTTGAAGGTTCTTTCCTCGTGTGCCACGTCTTGCTTTACACTTGCTGTCATTGTTATTCTTCCGCCACTCTTGATTGTCTGCCCCGCTCTGATTAGTTTCACCTGTGTCTAGTTACCCTGTCTGCTTTCAATATACTGTATACTGTATAGTCCTGTGTAGTTTTCAGTCTTTGCCAGTTCAATGTAGCACCTCGTGTCTCTCGTTCCAGCCTTTTGCTTTTCATCTATGTAGTTTTTGCTCTCTGCCCGTGTGATTTTGCCTCTGTCTTGCCCTTTCAGATTTGATTTCCTTATTGGACTTTTCTGTGGTTTTGACCCCCGCCTGCCTCACCATCCATAAGCCTTGTCTTTTATGTTTCATAAATATATTGCTGAACCGCACCAGCTCTGCCATCAGTGTCTGCATCTGGGTCCTCCCCTTCCTTTTGTTGTACACAGGTAGTGACAAGATCTATCTCAAACTTACAGAATTTTGTAACATTGCGGGCAATGTTAACGGCTTCCGTACAGTGTAATAGGATGGCTCATTGCAATGGGATTGCCACTTCAAGGCAAACAAGGCTGTCGGAAGAAGTCAGAAAACATCAGTTGTATGCCACAGTCATGAATAAACTGAATCTTTAGGGTTTAAAAAGTTATCTATGCTGCGATTCTACTTAATCATTTGAATAATTTCTATCTCTCCTACCTAAAGTAACTGAGCTATACTGTAAATGTAGAGCATGTTGTGACATACTACCTTTTCTCAAGAAACCACTGTTGAGAGCATAAATAAGCTTATGGGTGACCCTGTCAGAAGCTAAGATGTTGTTGGAATGGCTCTTGGGTTACATAGCATTATCAATGTGGTTATAACACACTCATTCTCTCCTTGTCTTTCACCCATTCCTTGTATATTAAACTTACAGTGAGTAAAGTTACAACCATGTTACAATTCCATAATAGAGATACAGATGGGAAGCTGTCATTTCTTGTTGGGGACATAGAGTAACCCTTTGATCTTAGTCAACCACGCCCCAGGGGGCATGTCTTTACCACGGCACAAAGCCAAAATGACAGTAAAGTTCTCTACTGGAGTTAGTGTCTGGTTAACCGCTAGCATCCATCCCAAAATATGTGTCATTATTGTCCTTGCAGTGGTTTTATGTAGAGAAAAAGACAGACAAATGAAGAGAGAGAGAGGCATACTGAGGGCCGGAAATAAGTGCAAGGGGAGTTTACAAGGAAAACTAACAAATTGTCTTAGCTTTAGGTGTCTGGCCACCAGAACAGTTTCAATGCTCCTTGGCTCTCCAAATCTCTTAATCTATTGGGGAATGAGTATTATTCTCCCAAAATATAATCCCAATATCAAGACTGAGAACGTTACCCCAATAGTTTTCAAGACTGAGAATAGAAACTATGAAACACAATATTTGTTGAGTAATATTATACAAATGTCAAATTCAGCTGCTTCCATGCTAATACCTGTTGATTTTTGCATCAACCAAGAGGAAAACGGTGCTCACAACAAAAACATCAGAACCAATCACTTTAATGCCCCAAAACTACTTACAAGTAGCTATGTTACGTTACATTCTAGTGGCTGTGTTAAACTGTGCAAAGGAGACTGCTCCTCACAACCTGTTTTTGACCAAAAGCCAACAAAGTTGGGCAGCGTTACTTTTAAGTTACGTTACTAGATTACAGCCATTAAAAAGTCAACTCAAAAATGTCAAGAAAGGCAATAAAATATTTTACTTATTGTCCTCATTGTACAGAAAAATACATCCGTACACCTTCTGAATTCAAGTTTCATTCTTTCACCAAACGACTAGCTTAATTCATCGCCTCATTAACCCATAATAAAACACTTCAAACGAGACAAACAAAACAAAACAATAAAAAACTCCTCGTAAAAAACACGCCGAACATGACATAAACTGTCTTGGTTTGTCTTTTTACTTTTACAGCATTTGTCAACTCGGAAACTTGGTGGTCATAAATCCTTAATTCAATGAGTTAGATGTGAAAATATGCTGTTTTTCCCTGCTGCTAATGATCTGACAGCGATCTGAGAAGAGGCATATAGGCACAGTACCCGAGCCTCTATGAAAACAATAAAAAATCTTCGGCTCTTAGTACATCACGTTAGCACATCATTTCCTTCTAAACTAGTAAACAAGTCCTGCATTGGATTTGTGTAACAGTTCCATTCGATGTCTGAAGACAGTCTTGATTCTGTGTGTGTGTGTGTGTCTTGGTGTCTGAGAGAGAGAAGCGGGCAACAGTGATAGGGATCTTTGCGGATGCACGAAAGCAACAACAGCACAAGAAGGCACTTGAGGCGAAAGACAGCTCGTGTATCTGCACAAAATGTCACGTGCTATGTACTTGTGTGTGTAAGGGGTATAAACAGAAATATATTTCTACTGTAAAACATAGATACAGAGGGGTAAAGAGATACATATCCATTAAATTGCATGGTGAATGACAATTTCAACACAGGCCTACAGCATTTGTGCATGAGAGCTGAACTTTTTTCTTAACTTCTGAATCTTCACGCACAAGCAATGGCATGAAGAAAGTTGGGGGAATGCTTCCACATTCAAAGCACTGCTGATGTAGCGTTCAGCAACATAAGAATACTTGATGCATAGAAACATAAATACATAGGCTACTGCCCTTTTGTACACAGTAGCTCAGTATAGGCTGCAGTCATAGTGTGAATCCCAGCACTAACTTGTCATTATGTACACTGTTGAGGGAGAAGCTACAATAGCAGTGCTATAGTAATACAGTATTTGTTGCACTTTGATGATACAGAAAGGTTGGTGAACATGAGGAAAATAAAAGGCAGATTGAGAGAATGGAGGAAAGGTTGAGAGTTGTAAATAAAAATAAAGTCCACACAGCAATCAGGTGCTGTAAAAGCTGCAAAAGTAAATGATTATTACATTATATGGTTGCTGAATAGAAATAAGTCAAAAGTACAAACGAGAGATGGGTGAACAGATGGGGATAGTTGTTGTAATTGGAGGTAAAACAATCTGTAAATTAGATTGACTGACAGTCTTACTGCACTCGAAAGAAAATACATCATTGAGTAAGAATTATTGTGAAAGTAGAAAACGGTCCAAAACCGCTCTTATTGGCCATTCCCACATTAGGGATGTCCTCAAATGAGCAGTTTGATCCAATCAAAATACCATATGGACACCAGAGAATGTATGAAGTTAATAAAGTTCAGACACATTAATGATCACAAAAAGGGCCTTACTGCCAAAAACATTCTAGCAAGGTTTAATAGTTGCCTTGTTTTCTTTTCTGTTCCTGTTTTCAATGTCAGACCCATTACAAAATATTTTAGAAGGCCTTTAATATGGGACTACCTGCGAATACAGTAAGATTAATATACAGTGGCATCAGCTTACTTAAACGATTCTCCTAACACACATGGTACAAAGTCAGACTCAAAGGCAAACACACACATACACACACACACAAACACACACACACTTACAGTATCGACACCATGCAGGATTATAGGGCAGGTCCATGGGGGACGGAAATGTACTATTGCTGTCTTTGTGGAGCAGAACATAATGTTCCCCCACTACCACACCATGGAGTATGGTGAGCCAGCTTAACTTGCTCTAGGGGGATTGAATTGGAGAACTGGCCCTAGCAACTAACCTGTGTGTGTGTGTGTGTGTGTGTGTGTGTGTGTGTGTGTGTGTGTGTGTGTGTGTGTGTGTGTGTGTGTGTG
>JBBPCS010000729.1:2045724-2055979 GCA_037974645.1 Hollardia meadi
CCCCCCCCCCCCCCCCCCCCCCCCCCCCCCCCCCCCCCCCCCCCCCCCCCCCCCCCCCCCCCCCCACCAGTGAAACACTGGCATGTTTCTCCACCACCGCTGCCACCTCATCTTCCTCTCTTCCCTCCATTCCTCCTCCCACTTAGCAGAGAGTTAAAAAGATGAGATCTTTCAAAGTGGAGGAATTATATTAAGCTCTCCTCTGGGGTTATGTTGAGCTGCTGCGGCTTTTCTCAGAGCAAACACAGCGAGGTGAGCCGGCAGGACAGAGCTCGCCTGGGGAGATTAAAATCTGCGACTAAGGGCCCCGACTTGCCGAGAGCTGTCATATCCGTTTACTGGTTAGCGTCATGGCAAGCGGCGTTGGACGCCAGTTTAGGCCCGATGCCACTGAGGATTTTCCTTGCTTGTGTTTTCCTCCCCAAGTACTTATCAACATGTTGAGAGACTTACATAAGAGAGTTTAGTTAATGGACTGAGGCATCTCACTCAAACCGCAGCTGTTGTCCTCCTTAATAAAGAACATTCTACATACCTCCTGCAGCTGAGGTTTTATAATCTCATTCTTGTATCCTATTATCTTTACAGAAATTACACAGCAACAAATATTAAAGGCACAGGAGGTTATTTATTTATAAAGCAGAGAAAGAACTGTGTTCCATAATAAGACACATACCATCTAAAAAAAATAATTTAAGGGATACCAACAGTCACTTATGAAGAGTTTCCACATAACAATACGGCATATTTTAGAAAACGTATTCAAAGACCTCTACTGTCATGTTTTGGGTTTTTTTTAGAATATAAACACATTTGTTAAATAATGGCTGGGTTACAGTAAAATTGGATTTACACAAACACACCGTAAATAGGGCTCAGAAGAATATCTTTCAACACACATTTTTCCATTGTTTCACTTCACCTGTTCGTGGTATGTGGAAAGACAGAGCACAGAGCAGAACTTTACCTCTGACCTGAAAATAACTATAAGTGGAAACAGTTAACTTTTCAAATTCCCCTTTTCCAACAGTTTGAAGTATTATTACAAAGACAATCAGACAATCTTGTTCTGGCTTCCTTACTGGCTGCTAGTAAGTAACGTCAGTAAAATTCTGATCTCAGTACAATGATAAAGGTAAAACACCAAGTTAAGTAGGCAGGTTCTGTTACTTACTGATCTAGTAGATAGAACCCTCTAACCCTCTCTTCTTGGTGGCTACACACATTTGACACAACACTGGAGCTCTCCCACTGAGTCAATGCTCGTCCTTTCACTCCATTCTCTTTATATGCCAACTTTACATCTTAACCTGAGTCAAAACATCTGTTCTTGGGGGCATTTAGGCTTTTTCCACTGGCATTTCTTACCAGATTTTTTCAATGTATAAATTGAAAATACACTGAATGAATCAAAGTTCATGTCTTTTCCATGACAGACTGTATCCCAGCCTTTTTCCCTGTATGCTGTGATATGCTCCAGCACCCTGAGAAGCAATACGCACACTGAGAAAACAGATGGATAGATGTGGTTGTTTCAGCATTTTAATTCCACAGGGTTTTTTTCCCCCCTTCAACGAGCTTAGAGTTGACTGACAGCAGCAATCACACTTACACAGCCTAAATGTTGTTTGCTGAAATTAAACTGAGATGGTTCCTAATACTGCAGTCCCTTTGAGCTGCCACTGCCTCTGGGGAGAGGAAAAAAATATACATTTTTCACTGCTGCTCCCTATATGATTAAGTGTGCAATCTCTGCAGGAAGCACCGATGTCCTCGCCTCACATCAGATTAAATTGTCCATCTAATTGGGGCAACATGGCTTCTTTTTAAAGGAAGAAGAATCAGTACTTCAGGATACAAGCACGTGATGACAGTCTGAGGGAGAAGGAAGCTCGAGGGCAGACCAGGATAGAGACGGGAACATGTCGAGGGAAAAAAAAGTTGTGAAATAGAGATGTGAAGATACAGGAAGAAGAGGGAGAGAGCTGCATGCTGCTATGAAATTGGAAAACATGCTGATTGTAAAATCACTCTCTTCTCTGAGGATAATCAACTGCTGCACCTCTACACAGTCAGCCTTTCCTGTGTCATTACATATTGGCATGTGCCGAAACCCAGTCATATTAATTAACCTCTTTAATTAAACTCCACTTGTTACTGTAAGCCTGTCAATGCAGCTAATCAATGCACGCATGATTACATCAAAATGGATACAGCACTCAAACAGCAGAGTTCACCCTGCCTTCAGCAGATCACAGCTCTGCTCACGCTCAAGATTGATATTTATAGTTCCCAGTCCCCCCCCACCCCCCCGTGTTTTCTTAGCGGGTCGATAAGCATTGAATAAGAGGTGATAGGGTTAATTGCTCAAACAAAAGGTCAAATCAATTATTGACAAACAGTCTGTGGAGGGTAAAGAGCTGAGGTCATGATACCAAAGAGGAGGATTTGTGAGTGGGTGTCTCAGGATGGAGCAAGGTCCACTCAGCCTGCATGAACAAACGCAACCCTGCCTCCGTTTTCGTTTTTATACAACTAATTTGCAACAGCAAATATGTTTATAAGGGAAACGTTATCGCTGGAGTATGTTCAGAGACTACTTATGAGGTGCAGGACTCTGAGCCAAAAGCCACAATGAGAGACCAGACTCTGGTTTTCGGTTAAATTGTCATGGTCACTGCAGTGCTATCACTGATTTAATCTGTTTTCTTGTGTGTTCCTATTCCCCGTGTGTTTCTTAGTGCTCCTCTGTCCTCCTGTCTGTTTATTTGTGTGGGCGTGGCCTCTCCTTCCCTCTCCTGGTTTCCAGCACTGATTTTTTTCTGCACACCTGTTCTTCATCAGCCTCGTTAGCCCTGCCTTGTTCCCAGTGTCTCCCCAGCCAATCAGCTCCTCTTTCGTTCTTGTGTTTCTTCACCTCATTCTCCTCACCTGAGTTTCTCCACCCCTTCTCTCCACCTACACTTCATTTCCTCGTCAGTTTAGTTTGTATTTCAGTCCAGTTTTGAGTCGCATCATCTGTTTTGTTTGCCTGTCCCTGCGTTGAAATCTTCAATAAATACTCAAATATTGAGCCTGCCTGTTGTCTCCTGCATTTGGGTCAAAATGCTAAAATGCTCTTAACTAATTTGTTGTTCCATCTGATTAACCCTGTTGGGTGGTAATCAGAGTCTGTTCACTCAGAGAATCATGGTATCATTTGCAACTTTCAATTTCGTGATTTTCCTCAGGGAATTGATACGCAAAGGTGGAGAACCACCCTCCTTTTCAGATATATGCTCAGCCGGCGGTTGCGCCTTTGCATTGCGACTTCACTGTGACTGATTGAGCCATTTGCCTCTGATTCGACATTGTGATATTACTGTAAAGTGAACTTACAATATGATTGATAGTTTTTGTCTGATGATCACCTTTGCTGACTGGATGATAATGCGGCAATGGTTGTGTGTTCCCTGGAGGTGAATGTTTTATTTCATATTATACCATGGTCTGGGTGATTGCTCGATTCTGATTGGCTGAAGGGTGTCAATTACTTCCTGACAATGGACACCTTCTAAGTGGTTCAGTGGTGTTCAGCATTCTAAATGATTGAAGTATCTAAACCAGAAGCAAAGGGATAAAAAAAACTTACCTCTACAATGATTTGATTCAATGGTACTTTTGGAGGACATGGTTGTGGTATACATTCCTCTGTGAATAAGGAAGCCTTTGCCTCAGCTGAGTCAGTGAAGTATTAGGGTTAGTGTTGCAAGTATTGTGGTTCCTGCCTGCTGGAAAATGAAAACTAATGCAGGCACTTAAGAAGCTACATCAAAGAAAAGTACAGCACTTTAAATGCTAAGGTGTGTTAAGGTAGTCCTCATTACATTTCAACAGACATTTACATAGTACAACTTACAATGAGTGCAACAGAGTTATAAGATGTAACACTTTCTGAAGAAAGTAGCTAGACCTGCTGAAAAAAAATTACTGGATGTTTGCAGACGACACCATGCACTATTTTACAAATTCTATTCTTTGTTTTCTACAGTTCCTGAACCTGCAGTTTGTTTGCAGAGATACAGAGAGAGATATCTGCAGAGATACAGTCATCACATACAGTAGGTGTGTGAAACCTTTGACTCACAGCTCTGCTCTCACCGGAGCAGCTCTTTTTGCCTTTTTGCTTAAGCACAGTAGCCTTCACTGTTGATGGGCTATTACTCATGCCATGTAACCAATCAGATAGAGCTGTGGGTGGGACATTGAATTATACTACAAAGTGGTGACCATGTAAGTATTATAGAAGCTTATAATACAATACTTAACATACAAAAAAACAACTTTTTTTTTACTGCCAACACTGTTTCTGCTTCCTTTTCTTTCTCCTCATCCTCACTGCTGTGTGGTTCTGCTGTTATTACCAGTGCAGAAGTCATTGATAAAAAGTAAATTCTTATATGACTGAAACAGTGATAATGCAGCATAATACGTAACTTGATTCTGTATTTGGCACTGCCTTCTCGATGTTCAGTGGTTTTGCTGTACCGCTGTAATGTCAATAAAGACTTGTTTCAATCATTAGCCAGTTCGGAAATTAGCCTTGCTACATGTTAAACTAATTGGCTCGCCCTGGTTTACTTTTCAGGTATATGGTGCAGAGCAGAGGAGAGACATGAAGTGAAGATACTTGAGTTTAGGACTCATTAAGTAACTGTAAAGCAATAAAAGCTTCCCAACAAGAATGAATTGTGAGTGTAATTTACCGCAAATACCCGGTGTAAAACCAAAGATGGCGAGCCAATGATAACAAAAAAAAGTCTTTAAAACTGTAGATAATATCAACATGACATCAGTGCCAGTCCCTAATGTAAAGTATGTTTAAACCTGAGACAAAAATATTAATAATGAAATGATCAAAGATACAGCTATCATTTAATCTCAATATTTATTTTTAGCTTTGATGAGGAGAATCGCACATCACTGGTTAGGGTTCATGGCCCTCTTTGTGTCATCAGCAGAGCAGCATTCTCAGTTTCCTTTTAATGACAGTCCAACAGATCCTCTATGTGTTACAATGGGTTCTGATTTACTACAAGTTCCTGCGAAAAAAGAAGTCTGTACCCTGCGACTAATGTCTTAATTATCTACACCCATGCAAATAACAGAGATCAAAAGAGAGAGAGAATGAGACAGTTTGAAAAATAAAGAGTGGATGGAGAGAAGAAAGGAAAAGGAAAGGAGAGGTCAATGAAAGGCTACGTGGCTCATAATTCAAGATGTTCCATTGCTCAATCACAAAGGCCGCGCTGTTTAATTTGTCTGCAGTGTCATTTGTCATGCTGGCTGATCACTCTCTGCTTATCATGGCAGCATTACCACGAAATGGTCTCTGCTAATTGAAAGTCCAGGAAGATGGCTGTTAAGCTACATGTCAGTGGTGAAGACATAGAATGGCAACAGATAATGACCATGTTTCTAATTGACAGAACTCCAGGATTGTTTAGGTTAAGGAGATCTTCCACTTTTTGAGGGAGGTCATAGCTGCAAAACACAAAACTGCCATTCCTGGTAAAACAGGTTTTTACATGAATTCCTTCCTTCCTAAACACATTAAAACATCTGATTATTAGTAAATGGCTACTGCTAGCAGCATGGCTACTGTCCAAAGCAAGAACAACTGTAAGAATTCCAATTGGGCCTATAACTCTGGTCTCAGTGCTATGATAAAGGAGTAAACATCTTGTTGTATCAATAAGTAGGGAGGTCTTGTTACTTACTGATCTAGTTCAAAGAATGTTGGTTTTGAAACGACCCAGTGGTAAGGGGAAACGCATATCCACAAAGGAACAGATTTTAACACAACACCGAAGCGCTTTCCATCGAGTGAATGTCCGTCTGTTCGCTCTTGTTTTACCTCGGGTTTTATCTCTCTTGTTCTTTTCCTTCTCTATTAGCAGGGTTCTTTTCTTTTTTTTGCCGGGTAGAGTTTTCACAGTTATTCCATTTGTTCCACTGTTACCAGGGGATAGCAACTGGGTAGAACAATGCCTCTTCCTGTTTTGGTTCTGTGTTGGCTGACGCACTTCCTTTGTTCCAGAAATCAAGCTTTAATTTTTCCATGAAAAATCTGGCCCGGTAGCAGCCTGAATAGCATAGTGAAAGCGAGGCTTTCAGGGAACCAAACTAAATGTGGGTAGTGTCATTTCTCTTTAGCCATTACACTGTGCAATATATACAGTATTTACTTCATAATAATAAGTTAAAGCAGAAACATTTCTAATTCAACTTTTTCTTTCTTTTCTTTACAAGAGGAGAAAAGAGAAGTGAAGAGATATCATCAGTAATTATTCTATCAATGTATATTTGAGTTAGAGGAGAATTAATAGTTTTGCTAAAGATTTGCTGTCATGTTAACAGAGCACACATTTAACTAACATAGTTAGCTGCCATGTGCAGCATCTGGTTCATCAGCACAAATGTAATCACTGAGCTTGGGGGACATATTGAAGTCTTCAGTTTGTTCTACGAGTCATTAATTGCTCTAATGACACAGATGCACACTCAAAAATATAACAACATAAAGAGAGATGCATACATACAATATCTCCTGGACACACACACACACACACTGCATCCCAGCATATGGTGGCTCATGTCTGTGCAGACTCAGAGGCAGCTGCTAGTGGTGGTGACGTTTGCTTGAGGACTTCCCTAACTGGATTCTCTAAATGGATCTGCTACAGAGACCTGATCACACCATCCTTCCTCCTGTATCACTTCATCCGTCCATCATCTCCTCCATCCTAGAATCCCAAAGTCGAGATCCAAAACTCCTCCAACAAATCCTGAAACCCAATGTGTCAGACCAGACGTCAATCTGTTATCTGATAAAAAACACTTTGCTCAGTTCAGTACTGTTTAACAGTGTATATTCAAAAAACCTCTTTGTAGAAATAACAGATTATTGTAATTTGATCTGAACATCTATAATGTCTGCTAATTTTGAGACAACTTGGAAGGTGACTTTGGTAGGCTCATTTGTATTTACATCAAATATTTTTTCTCAATTCCACTCCAAGATGCCACTCTAAACATTTTCTCTCCTCTTACACTGCTGCATACTTTTTGCCACTTGTGACTCTGATGTTGCAGCATTACATGAAACAGGGAGGGAAGTGCTCTGGAATATACAAATATAGAACCTTTAATTTACTTGTGCCCTATTTTTGTGTTCACAACCACCAAGCTTGTTTGGAAAACCTGTTTCTAGATACCATTCAGATCGGTGACCACTTCATTTTTTAACTAATGAAAGTTATATTGGCTTCATGTAGGTTGTGTCTATTGTTCACTTTGTTGTCTTGTGTAGTAAGGTCATTTTACCTTATTCAGTTTATGTTAAGTTCGCAAAGCCCAGTTAGCATAGTATAGTTAGGTACTATAACTGATGGGGTGGCACACCACTTTTGAGGACTTCTTGCGTCACACTTCATGCATTTTAAGGTTTTGGACTGTCGGCACAAAATCCAGCACTGAGCACATTTTCTGAGTTTTAGACGTGCTGGACAGGTAGAAGTCAGGTGACTTTCACCATGTGACCGTTGTCTTAGTCCTATGGTCCCACTTTGGTAAATTTTAGGCATAAAACTACTTGGTTAGGTTTAGGGAAAACAATCAAGGCTTTGGCACAAACATAAGTTAAAATTGGTAAAATTTTACTCTTGGTTTATCACAAACACGAACCCCGGTCTTCTGAGTGAAAGATCTGCTTTGTTTGACCCTTCTTCCACCCCAACCTTCTTCATGTGTGGACTTTCTGGCTCTTTATACGTCACCTGACATTGACATTCAGTAGTGATGAAGACTTTTGAGCAATTGGTCAAAAGAATCCTAACCAATAACGTTCAGGGCCTGCTCGACCCGATGCAATTTGCATATCAGGCCAATAGAGGGGTGGATGATGCTACTATTGCTCTATTTAACTACTTATACAAGCACCTCGAGGGTACAAAAACTCATGCAAGTCTGCTCCAGGATAGAGAGGTTGAGCATGGGCCAGTTGTGGATGACTTTGTGGAGTGGTGCGACAACCACTTCCTGAAGTTAAACGTCAACAAAACTAAAGAGATGGCCATCGACTTCTGGAAAACCTCCCATTCAACCCTACCAACTATAATTAAGGGCACACTGGTTGAGAACATTGATTGTTACAAGTACCTGGGAACAGTCATTGATAAGAACTTAAATCATGACCTGAACACAACTACAATCTGCAAAAAGGGCCTGCAGAGACTTTACTTTCTGCGCAGACTGAATACTTTTAATGTGGACAAGACACTGATGGTTTTATTCTACAGATCTTTTATTGAGTCCATTTTAACCTTTTGTTTTATCTCGTGGTATGGTAGCCTTTTTTAGTGCACAACAAAAATTGTCTGTCTAATATCATAAAAACAGCCAGTAAAATAATTGGCACTTAGCAGCTTTCCTTGTCAGATATCTGGAACAGATAAATTGTGAGGAAGGCAAGGTCTATTTTGGAGAGCTCTGACCATTCTCTCTTGGAGGAATTTGTTCTTCTTCCATCTAGTCGGAGATACAGGCTGCCCAGGGCAAAGAACAGGTATACATTTTCCTTCGTTCCTAGTGCAATAAGTGCACTTAATCAGCTCTAAAACTTGACTGCACTTTCAGCAGCACTATAGCACTTTATCTATCATTGCTACCATTCCAATGGACTTTTTTAACAAACAGTTGCATTTTTCTTTTCTTGGTTGCATTCGGTCAGGTCTTATGTCATGTTTTATGTTGTGTTTGTGTTTTTACCCACTGCTGAAAATCAAATTTCCCTTTCGAGGGACAATAAAGGTCTGAACTGAACTGAACTGAACTACACATAGTAGCCAACATGATGGGACAAACAAACACAATGTTTTTTACATGAATAAAGAAAAAACCTAAAGGTAAAATATGGCCATAATTTTAGTTCAAAACATTCAACAAAAATTAATTAACATTGTCAACAGAGTGTGAAGAAACAGCAGTGTTGACGTTATGCCAAAGATGTCTTTGTATTGTATTGCAGAGATATCTACTGAAGTTAGCGTGCTAACCAGAGATTGTATACGGAGGACGAGTTCGCTACGTTTCTCTTAGCGTTTAGTCTAATATGTAAGCAAAACAAACTCACAAAATGTCAAGAAAGGAAATATTCTTAAACCTAATTTTCCTTACTTAACAGAAAAATACAACTGTACACTTCGTCTGTTCCGCTGTAAATCCCCTCCGTACTGTATCCCGTCGCCCAACTTATACTGATACTGATAATAATTGCCTGATACTGCTTTGTCATGCACACCTCTGTATCCTTTAGTGTCTGTGTGTGACGCACAAAACCTTCCTGCCACAACACCTTTCTAACACATGGTAAACATTAAGTGGCACTAAAAAAAATATTTGGTTCAGTTTAGGAAAAGACTGGTAAAATATGGTTTCACACGGTACGTGAACTTGGGTTTCCTGGTTTAAAATGGTGTGTGTGACCTGCCACTTAACCCAGATCTCCACCCCTCTTGGGACTTTCTCATATTGTAAACTCCGCCACAGTGTGCAGTTGCTCTTATAGTCTCGTAATGATGGGAAAATGTGGATGGGTGTACATTGGAGGGTAGTTTAAAGAATGGTGTGTCTCATACCTAAGGGGTACCTTCTGTATCTTATTGAGAAGCTGAGGGGCGCCTGACAAAGCAGCAATATCTGACGCCCTCCTCCGAATGTGGTCTGAGTGATAAGATTTCAATGCATCATCAATGCGTTGAGGGTACATTCACACTGTTCTTTGAGCTGTCCACTTGCGATCCGATCAACAAAGACGCATGTTACTGCCAGGTGTAAACATATGTCAGCAAATAGACTGCCAACATGTCCATAGTGCACCCAACCTCTCACCCAATGTGGCTTGGGCCCAACTCTCTGTACTCCTGAAAAGGATAAGTAGGTATTAATGAATGGATGAATGGATAAAATCTTAATGTGTGAAACTGAAGTAACGTTGCTTGGTTAAGTTCTGAATGGGTCCTTACATGTGTTACCATCACCACCCTTACACTCTCTTTTAATGACTAAATCAAATCAATGACAACTCTATTAAGAGGGCTTTGGCTCTTGCCTGGAATTGGGAGGAGGTTGGAGGAAGTGTAATGAGCCATGGGAGACTTGTGAATTGCATCCTACTGGTGTGATGCTTAATGGGGGGGGGGGGGGGGGGGGGTAA
>JBBPCS010000729.1:2055989-2069124 GCA_037974645.1 Hollardia meadi
CCCCCCCCCCCCCCCCCCCAAAGGGCCTTAGTGCAAGGGCTTGGGCATGCCAAGCAGTGTTTGTCTGTCTTGAACCGTGGGTTAAATAACAGCAGGAGATAAGGAGAAAATGAGAGGAGGAGGGGTGTTGAGGAAGGAGTAGATGGTGCCACCTGTGTTTACATGAATAAATTATCAGTTTGCTCATGGAAAGGGTTTTGTCACCTGCCCTGTAAGAAAAAAAGGGATAGCAAACAGCTCCCTTTGACTTCAATTGATTAGCAGTTTACTGTCCCTTTAAATCATATTGGTTAATTAAGTCATACACCAGTGGAGAGTCACTCAGAGTGCTGTGGGTTTTTGTGGGTCAAGTCCAGACCAACATCAGAGTTGGTCAGGGAAGGAATGTTGGTCTCTAAAAATCACTGCACTTGCTAGAGTGAAACAACCATTGGTTTCAATTTACAGTAGTTACTGTATTTATTTCATTCATATTTAGCAAATGGCTATGTTTTCTGATGATTACAAACTGAAGATCTATGCGGCTGCACCTCAGTGGGAACAAAGTCTTACGGCAACCGATCTCAGGTGTTTGTCACCTGCATTTCTCATTTCTGCCACTTCAGCTCTGAGCAGAAAGGTCACATCAACAGATCCAGGGGACAGATATATAGACGGATAGCTGGTCTGGCCAGTTTTCCATGGTGGCAGGATCTTACAGTAGCCTATCTAGCAAAACTCTCATGTTACTGGTGTCTCATTTCACCAGCTCAGGGCAGCGGGCAAAACTCACTGCCCTTGGGTATGTGCCCTCTCTCCCCTTTGTCTGTGTTATCAATTGCTCAATAGCCTTTTACTGATGTGTCCATGTGTCCATCACTTTTTCTATCTTTGTGTCACTTTTCCTTTTTTAAGTTCATCTTATCCCTGTTTTCTCCACATCCTGTCTGTCTCTGTTCCTAATGAGACGATCCTAAAGGGGGGGTCCTTTGATCTTTTGTTTGTCAGTAAAGCTAAAGTAATGAGGTGACTTTGTCATTGGAGAATTTATGGTGGCTGGATACTAGTAACTGCATTCCTGGCTCTTTTAAAGCTCTCCGCTACCATTAGTTATGTTTCTGTCAGGATGATAGAGTGGTAAAGTGAAAAGTTGAGCCAATCACTTGCTGTGTTTTGGCTTGAATATTCTACGTACATTGGCACAGGTGGCTTGTCAGATCAGTCAGCAACATTGGAAACAATTATTCCACATTGCTTATTTAAAAGCTGTTTTGTTAAGGTACTCTACCTTCCCCAAATGCAGTGTTCTAAGGCTGTTGTCATTCCACAATTGTCCTAGTGAAATTGACTCAAACGCTGTGGCTAAAAGCATTTACACAATTTGAAAATAATGCACCTCTGATAAAGTTCTTTATCAAAAATTTAGCTTTTTCCCTTTATACTTGCTCTTGAATTCTCAGGAGGTAGAGCGGTCGCCCACTGATCGGAGGATCGGTGATTTGATCCCTGAAGCCTGCAGTCAGTGTTTCGAAGTATCCTTGGTCAAGATACCGATTACTCCCGAAGGCATAGCCATCAGAGTGTGAGTGTATGTGTGAATGGTTACCACTCCTGATGAGCAGGTGGCACCTTAGATAGTAGTCTCTGCCACCAGTGTATAAATGTGTGTCTGAATGTGACAAGTGTTGTAAAGCGCTTTGGGGAGTCGGTAGACTTGAAAAGCGCATCATTCCAACATCCCTCCTATTCTGCTACCTTGCAGTAAATCTTCTTGTTTGGTTTGAGGAACAACTGTACCAGCTCTTTAATTGTTGTAAGAACAGGTTATAAGTGGTTCCAAATCCAATTTATACAATTAGCAGTATCCTTTAGCCAGCCAGAGCTTGTGTTTTCAATTTTTTCCATTGTAGGGATGTTAACAATAATCTCTTTCAACATGACACACAAGCCTCCAGTTTCTTCTGTGGGCAGACAGATTTTTGGTAACAACAAGTGTACTTACACGCATTGCCGTATTCAACAGCCTCTGGGAATACATAAAATTTTAAGTTGAAAAAAATTGTTTTTAGGCTGAGGGTCAGGTAAAGAATGTGAAGAATCTATGTTTTAGAATTTGGAGGGTTTTTTTGCAGCAACATCCATATTTGAAGCATTGTAGTCCACCAGAAGCTCTTTGGTTTTGCTGATATTGATACTAATATCACTACATATATTATATGAGTCTAGACTGACATGGATATAAACTGCAACTTCACTGGCACGTGGAGGCATACAGGTGGCATGACAGGTTTTAAAAAGCCCGCACAGGGTGAAAAACAGGTACAAAAACACACAGGGTCGTTCTCAAACCGGTTCCTCCCCACTCTGTTTATAGCCACAGTCACAGATGAATGAAGCACACTTCATTAAGGTGAGGGCAGTGGCAAGCCTCGGGACGAACGTCACTCTCTCTGGCGGAAACAGGAACTGTCGTATCTTTTCGTAACCGTTGTTTGGTATCAACATCTTTCAGTAGCAGCACGTCCTTTTTTTGTAAACATCCTCTCATTTTTCACTCTGATGCTTATAATAACCATTTTCTAGACTAGAGAAGGGTATATTTGACCTTAAATACAATGTAACCTTTAAGTTGTTAACATCTATATGACAATATTAAATGTCTATCTTAATTTCAGTGGTTTACATTTGTATTGGTTGTCGTACGGAACTTGATTTGTACAAATCGTCTTCCATGACGAACACAGCTGCACTTGGTCAGCAAATGAACATCAGTGTAGACTCACTGTTGGAGGGTTTTGTGACCCACTTCCACTCCAGAGTAACTGGTTTGAGATGACAATTAATGTGGTGGCCCCTCGGTAAGAATGCACAAAACACACATTTTTGCCCAACTTTTGAGGTCTAGTATATTGGGATGATAAACAAACTGAACAAACTTCTCAGAGACAATAACTGACAACAGCAACAATGCGTGCTAGCTTGCAAGTTGGCATAAGCTGATGGTATTGAAGTTCTGGAAACATTACTCGGCATCATCATGAGTATCAACCATTGCTTTGTCTTTAACAGGTGGTATCCATGAAGTGCACAAGTTGTTAAAGGCTTTTAACTTTTTGCCAGGAGAGTATCTTGGATCTTTCTTTTGGTCCACACATTGTATCAAGCTTGGCTGCACCTGATGTTTTTGAAAGGAGGGTAGCCTTCAGCAGGCTTCAGTTCAAGGATTGCATACAAAATTTGCTAATTTCCTTATTTTTCTCTTACGTTTCCCTAGACATGTCAATCCAAGGTGTTTGATCTATCAGATGGAGTGTCCCAGTATGCGTGGTTCCCCTGCCGTGAGGCTCATGTGTCAACCTGGGGATATCCTAACTACTGGCTGAAGGTAAGACCTGTCTGAAAAGGATGATACAAAAAAAGAATGTGTTTGACTAAAACTTAAATAATTATGATTTTTGCATTGGTGTAAGTTTCTTTTGTCGTTATTGTTTTTAATTTTACAGTACTGCCTTGTTTTATTGCTTTCTTGGGTAGTTTTGATGATGAATGATCCTCTAGTTTTTCTGGTCAGGATGATTCATCCTATTGGCAGCCTGATTTTACTGGAAATTCAGTTATTTGTATCAAAAGGAAGAGGAGATGCCCTCAGTATATTCCATTCTATACTGGGACACCATTGAGTGCATTTTAACACCATGCCATCATTAGGTGTAGCTCTGAGAGTGCAACACTGTAATTTACAAAACACAAATACAGAAGTATTATGCGTCAATTTGACAACACATACGATGAATCAACCATTATTCAATTGAGGAAATAACATATTCAACTCTGACAGTTCTAGGAGAGAGGATACAGTAAATCTTACCTATTGAGATTTTGTACTTGAATTTATAAATTGTGTTTTCCTTTATTCAGGCCCACTTTTCTCATCCAATGGTGGCAGCAGCAGTGATTATCCATCTCGCTACTGATGGGACTACCTACATTGACCAGACTCAATGTAACATCACTGTTCAGCTTGTGGACACCAAGGAGGGCATCCATAGTCTAGGTGAGAACTGCCTCCCGTACTTTTAAATTGCTACCCACTTGATACACCTTTGGTGTCAGATTGCTAAATATGACCGAGTGGAAAGCCGATCTCAAAATATTTTTACGCAACTAATTAGAGCTTGTTAAACCTGAGTGGACATCATACAAAATGATGCCCCCTTAAACGCATGGCACTTTTATCTGTCTATCACTCTTTCAACAACAGGAAGCCTTTTCTTCTCTCCTAATTCCTGTCAAGGTTTGATTAACATCTGCCACTGTGATTCCTTTTATTCTCTGCTTCTGCCCCCTACATTACCCCACCTCAATCTCAACACACTTTGTTTTCTCTGTCTCTTTCCAATCCCCAATATCTCCTCCACAGGTGAGTGGCGTCTCAGCTGCCGCACCAACCCTTTGGTGATTCCTGTGAGCCACGACTTGTCGGTGGCCTTCTACCACACTAAGGCTATCCTGGTCATGTTTGCCTCACGCCTTGTGGCCATCTCCGGCGTAGGCCTGCGCTCCTTCCAGTCCTTTGACCCCATCACGATAAGTGGTTGCCAGAGCAATGAGATCTACAACCCCACAGGCCAGAGGTGAGACCGAGCAATAGGCAAGGGGAACAGAGGATTGGTGAACTTTGTGAACACACACGCACACACACACACACGCACGCACGCACGCACGCACGCACGCACGCACGCACGCACGCACGCACGCACACACACACACACACACACACACACACTTGCACAATATTTTTGCCTTAAAGGTAAAGGAAACTTGATTTGGAATCGTCTTTTTCAAAGTTTCAATATAATTATACATGTGATGTAGTTAAAACTGACTGTATTTATTCTGACTCTTGTCATGGATTTTGATAAACCAGGATGGTAAGGGGCAGTTCTAGTACTTTACGGTTTATAGTAATATGTATGGTATAGTTATATGGATAAAGAAAACTCCACATAAAGAGGAGAGATCCCTCTTCCCTTGTCCAACCAAAAAAGACAGCTCGGCTGGCGTAAACAAGCCTCCAGAAGCCCCAAGATCCCAAATTGATTTGGAAATACTTATTTTACACTCTTATTAAGTTGAAATCCACTGTGATGCACACTTTTTAGCTAGCAGCTACAGTTAATTTCTCTGCTTAAAATAGGGCGTAAATAACCTTGCGTAATGAATGAATTTTCATTTTTGGGTGAACGGTTCCTTTAAGTTAAATATTAAGTGTAGTTGGCGAAAGAGTTTCAGCCTTTGAGGAAAGGTGTGAAAAGGGTTGTAATGACTTTGAATCAGAGAGAAGACTTCCAGGTACCGCTTAGCACTGGTGGGACCTCGACCACAAAAGATCTTCTCTGCCACCACGAAAGAGAACAGACTACACAAACACAACAAGACTCAATTTAAAAAGGAGAAAAAGACAAGATGCTAGAGCTTTGTCTGTGTGCATATTTGAGCCAGAGAGAGGGTTGCTAACAAGCTCTTTAATGTAAAACATCTACCCCAAGCTACAACTACAGCAATAAAATGTTATCAATAACAAATATTATTAATTTGGACTTGTTGCTGAGCCCTTTAAATTTATAAACAACAGACCTGCTGTACTGCCTCCATTTAGTTTTGTATTGAGTTCAGCTGAAGTGCACACTGCATACAAATATTCTCTTTCATTCCATAGTCCTGCCAAAGTGGACATGTTTCTCCTGTAATAGTTTCTGCTTTGCATAACACTACATTGAGGTTGCCATTTTCTCAACTCTAACTGGTTGATTAAATAAATGACCTGTCAATCAGACATCCGAGGTGCTGCCCCCTGGCAGAGCAGTATTCCATATTTGGGCATTTTTCTGTGCGTGATGAAACAATTAGTAACAGCTGGAATTTCAAAATTGAAACCAGGAAATAAAGAGGATAAAGATTTAAGTAAAAAGCCAAAACAGTTATTGAAGACATTTCTAAGAGCTGTTTACAAAACCGCCAAAAAAAACAATTAACACATATTTAGCTGCAAATCCACATTTTTTTGAGTCTCCAGAACATTTAATTTGAACTACCAAACATATGATATCAAGTCACTCCTCACAAACATGGCTAAACCAGACCACACAAGCACAAGGAGTCACAATTTACCAATTACCACACCACTGTCATGCATGAGACAGTTCTTACTGATGATGCTCCCACAACACTTTCAACAAGAAATGCACTAATAAACACCACAATACACAAAGAATGGATGGTCAGGGGGTCTGTGCAGGGAGATAGAGCTGGTTGTGGCTTTTGTTGTGTGTCAGACATCCAAGAGAACCTAAATAGATTAAAACTGCTGTGTATCTGCATCAGCCAGGAAATTGTTTGTTACCTACCACACACACAGAGACTAGTTGCTTTCTTCTCACTACTGGCTTTGATTTCTTCCATATTTCTCCCCACTTCATCTAATTACCAATGGCTCATGAAACCTGTTTTTATGGTGGCAAGTCAACAAGACCAGTTTTGACTTGAACATTCCGCAAGCTAAATATTCTATAAAATTACAACCGGTTACTTTTTACCGGTCTGTCTTTACAGCATCAGTAGAGAATCCTAGCTTGGTCTCTTTGTCCTTTTTATGTCATTGATCTGTTTCTACTCTTGAATCAATTCATCATCTGTATTCTGTCATCTATACCCCACTCTCCAAATTTCTTGTCTCTCTCCTCCATTTTTACCTCACTCCATCTTAACTTCCTGCTCTTCCCCTTCATCATATGCTATCCCATGCTTCTCATCCTTCACTTTCATGTCATCCTACTTTCCCTCTTAAGTGTTTGCCATCTCCTTCTCCTTAAGTCTCCCCTTTCTGTGCCTCCTGCTCCTCCTTTCATTCTCATCCTCCTGGGCTGAGCAGCACATTTCCCGTAATACTTCTGCCTTCACAAAACACCACATCCCCTTTTCCCTGAGTTGTTAACAACAGGAGCTATTAACATGACTAAGTTTTATGTTCCATGCACATCTGCAAATGCATGCACATGTACAGTATGTTTTCCCTTTTCTCTCCCTTTTTCACACTGTTTTCTTTTTTCACTTTAATGTTTATGAAATCCTACGCTTGTTGCCTCTTTTTTGTTCTCTTCTTCCTTTCCTTTTCAATTCTACTTTTTGTAATGCATGCTGTTTTATTGTGCTGTATGCAGTACTTTTCATTCACAGAGTCGGAGCATAGTTTTCCAGGTAGTGAAATTCCAGAGTGACTAGCAGGAGACCACAAAGAGATTTTGTTCTAAGCCAAAGTGTCCACAGAGGAGGCTTCTAGGCTTCCCTAGTTTGTCCTCAAAAAACACTGGATGTAAAGGACTTGCACTTTATAAACAGTATCTACGTGCTCAGCTTAGTGCCTTTTCAACATTAGCATTTTAATTATAAGCTTAGAATTTTACTAGGAACTCATTTGGTTTTACTTTTACTTTATTTTAATATCAGTTTTTTTTTCTGAGTGTTATAGTGGGAAGGATAGTGAGATGGGAAAATGAAGAAAACTAGGAGTAATGTAGGTGCACAGAAGGTTTGTATGATTAATAATTTGAGAGAAAAAAGCACATTGAAAAGTCTTATGTCTGCAACAGAAACGGGAAAACAAATGTATTTTTAAAAAAAAGGAGATGTTCCATTCTTGCAGGAGGGAGTTTAACAATGTTTCTCCAGACCTGTATTTTCTTACATTTTCACTCTCTCTGTGCCCCCATATGTTCCCCTCTTCCCTCCTCTGTCTCTTTCTCCGTTGGCTTCAGATGGGAATCCTATACTGTCAAATGTGAACTGTTGTAAAAAGGTGCCTTGGGCATCCTAGCATTCCAACAGCATAAAATGCCTTCTTCACCAGGCTACCAGCATAGAGACCCAACTCTGCCGCTGTTCATAATATATTATGCTCTTAATTCACAGATTACACTCTGGCATGTGTGTGTGCACACAGACATGCATTTAATGCAGAAAGCAAATATGGCAACCTTTTCTCCATGTGGTTTATTGATCTTAAGCAGTCATTGATGGATGGATGTGGTTGACTAGGTGTGTAACATTGCTGTTTGTGAGCAAGATAGACTCTGTTTGAGTGTCTGCAGTGTTATGTATTGAATTTATGTTATGTTGTAACTTTAAATGTGATTTTTTTTTTGTTTCTTTGTCCCTGTCTCTCTCCCTCTCTCACTTTCTTTTACCATCGACCCCCCGCCCCACACACACGCTCACTTGTAGTTGTGTACATTATTCGTGTGAAGCCATTGACTGCCAGGAACCCTTAATCCGCAATGCAGAGCTCAGATGCAGTAGTCCTGGACGCCACTTCTACAATGGAGACCGCTGCACCATCTCTTGCAACTCTGGATACGTCCTGCAAATCCACCAGGATGATGACATCATCAAGAGCCAGGTAAACACACTGCTACACACATGTTTGCACAGAGCTCAAGAGGCACATGAATGCATACATGTACACAATCAAACACTTAACGTGCAAAAGCATTTCTACAGCATATGGGAACATGCGTGCAAACATGAATTCATGAATGCACACATGGAGATGCATTGATGCAAACCCAAGTACACAAATGGCCATAAGCGAGAAACGCAAAACAAGCTTTTCTCTCGGCTCTCTATCCTATCTCTGCATTTATTTTGTCACCTGCAAAAACTAGGCTTGGCAAGGCAAGCCTCCAGGGAGAATGACATCATGAACATCCAGGTAGATGATGAGTGCTGCACTGAGGAGTGGAGACGCCTCAATCTCCTCCTCCTGCAGGCTTGCTACACATATAGTATACATATACATTCACACACGTACACACACACACACACACACACACACACAGGCTCGCACACACACATAGGCTCGCACACACACACACACACACGCACACTTCACACATTTTCTGTACAAGCACAGACATAATAGTGTTTGGTCTCTTGCTGAGCACGCTGCACCATCACCTCAAACAGTCACTTTGTATCGCTACTCCACAGGGACGATGACATCATCGCATAGTGTCTGCTCGCTCTCCCCCTCCCTCCCTGCTCATTTTCGCACACGTTGAAGTCTCTGTTAAAGGGCAGAGATTTGCTACCACTCTCACACAGCAGAACACATTAAATGCTTCCGTACCAACACACATACAGTAAACTACAGACACTCTCCTGCACAAACAGGACACAGATGTGGACATATACAGGATACATACAGATGCATGCATGCCACAAGTAAACAAACAAACAAACAAACAGGGTAGTTGACACTGCATTGTAAACCTTTTGGATTGGGGCCAAGCTGCTGTAAAGGCCATATAACTACTTTATCCTTCTCCATGGCTCTGTAAACCAGTCTACAAGTCAATCTATTAATGCTCTCTTAGTGCAATGGGAGGTTCAGAGGACAAGGTAAATTTTGTTTTTATGTGTATTTCTTTCTGGAACTGTATGTATGGGTGTGTATGGGTGTTTGAGAGTAATGGACAAAAACATTTAAAGAGAGGCAGAGACAAAAGTTTAATAGAGTAAAGGAAAGGGGGAATAATTACTTTTCATGTAATTTGGTAAGGTTTCTGACCTTAACAATGTGTTCTCTGTCCTACCTTTCACATGGCTGTTGCTGGGGTCTGTAATTGTCATAATTGGAGTGTTTCTAGCACTGCAAAGTCATTTTGCTATGCCTCTGTCTTCCACACATGTGCCTATGCTATATACTGTATCTGCACACAGAAATAAGGACAAGTATGTGTGTTTGTACATGCACAGAAGCACATTTACATCCTCATTCATGCATACTGTGTGTACAAACTCTATCAGAGTAGTCGACACAGACTTCTAATTGCATTAGATTTTGATTGACAGGGCACTGTGTGGTTATCCATCAATGTCAAATCATTTAGTGATAAATTATGCTTTTGAGAGAGGGAGTGGCAGGAAGTAAAGAGAACGTGGGGGAGAGGAGACAATAGAAAGCAAAGTCGGCCTGTGCCAAATATCATTTTTTTGGACTTGAAAGGTTTCCCACAAATTATGACTGACAGTTCAAAGGTATTTAGAGGACCTGTTATTTATAGATAACATTTGGCATCCTTTCACTTCGCTAAAAGACTTGGTAATGCTCTGGAGAATCAGGTATACATCTTGTAAAATCTAGCCTGTGTATCTTTCCTTATTGAATAGCCAATTATTAAATGTTTTTAGATCCTTCCCTGCATCTACATTCTTCCACTTATGGAACACAGATCGAATGGTAAATCAAAAGCTTTGCCTTCTGGCTCAGCTCCATTTTCCCATCACTCATGAAGAAGATAGAAATGAACACATAGAACAACCCCCCGCCTTCTGAGGATCCCAAACTGCTCTCTTCTCCAGGAATGCCTTCACACATGGCACATGGCACCTTTTAGTATTAACAAAATTTTTTCTGGTCCAATCACTGTAATCCATCATTTTCAACATCAACTTTTCTTGAGAGTAGACTGCAACATTAAGCTGTAGCTGTAGAATCCAGTGGGAGACAGCAGTAACACACTGTATATGTTAGACTGTAACAGCACGACAGCTGTGACTGACTAAACAGTACAATTGCAAAGACGGCAAATTACATTTAAAAAAATTGGGCACAACCTTTTGAGATCAAAAGTAATAAAAGAAATGTGCTTTATGTCAAGCAGTTATAGGTATTAGTCAGAAGGGCCAGTAATAAACCAATCTGTCCAGATTCGCAGAGTACATCCGCTCTCATCTCTTTACATCTCCTAATTCATTTCTTTCCTTACACACACACACACACACACACACACCTCCTCACTAAGGTTGAAAAGTGCAGCGTGAAGCACAATCTTGTCTCCTTTCATTAGCCAATTACATTCTTGTTTCAGGGATGTCAAAGTAGTTCTGGGAACACCACCCTCTTAGATACTGCTATCTTCAGAAAAAAAAATTGGTTTCCCTATTTGCCTGATTTGTGTATGTCTGTTTTATTGCTGTCTATTTTCCCAATATCCAATATAAATTTAAAGCCTATTAAGAGCCATATCCACGCAGTCAGCCAGCTCAGTCAAAGAAAGACTTTTATGTGCATGTCCAAATATGGCCGTCTGAAAATGTTTTTCAGCATTCATGCTCAGTGATCACCGTTGATATGATTGGGTAAGATCTTAAAATGCTGAATTCAGTTCTCATTTCAACTCTGGTGTGGATGTTTGGATGTTCTAATGCTTGGTGTTTCTGTTGATGCTCCAGTTTTCTCTCACTCCAAAGGATATGCATGTAAAGTATTAGAAATACTCTTGCCTCTGATCTTCATCAAGGCAGTGGCAGTTAATTAATAAAGTATCACTTTAACTAAGAACTTATTATTTACTTATTAAGAACTTATCCCAGGCTCACGTCTCTTCCTTTTAGTGCAAACGGTAGCCCCAACATGTTCTGATCAGGTCTTCAGATATTGCCGCTTTGCCATGCGCCCCTCGTATCTCATCCAGACGCATAAGATACCCTTTGTTGTCTGTGTACAACACGCAAGGCATTCTTTTAGCATCTTTGCCGGACGTCACTTTGGTTAAGTTTAGGCACAAAAACTACATGTTTAGGTTTAGGAAAACATCAGTGACGTCTGGTTAAATTTAGCCACGAGAAGTACTTGGTCAGGTTTACGGAAAAGATCGGTGATGTTTGGTTTCACATGGGATGCAAACTCTGGTTTCCTGGGGTAAAATCAATTCATACTGACGTGGATGTGCTTACATTGGAGGTTAATGTAAAGACTGCTGCATCTTTAATGTATGCGGAGGGATGGGACAAAATGTCGGAAATTGATGCCCCCCGGGAATGAAAACTGACTGGTAGCCCTCCAACAAGAATGTAGAGGAGTGTCATTTTCTGCTCTGGTGCTGTCTTAAGATGCTGAAAATCAATGTTGTCAATCAGCTTCTCATTACAAATGATGGACTCTTTGGTTTTGGTTATTTCACATGAGATTTTTTTTGTTCTTCTCACTGATTTTGAACAGGTGGGGCTCATAGTGTCCCACTTTCATTCACCAATCCAAGTTTAGCAACATTTCAATCATAATCTGATGACATTTAGCAGGGTTTTTCATCTGCTGCATGCTATGGCACTGTCAATAAAATCTGATCAAACCACACCTACACAATCCTATTGAAGCAGATAATTTGAGTGTTTGACAGTAAAACGTTTGTAAATAATACCTAAGGATGTTTTGTTCTAAATTAAAATAAGATTGTTGCTCATTTACTGAAGTCTGTGCATGTAATCTTAGTTGTAAAGCACAGGCGGAGCCATTCGTCACCCTGTTGCTCATTAAGATTAAGTTGCTGACTTTGTGGATGCTAATTTAGGATTTGACAGTTGGCTGGTACAATGGTGTGTAAAGAGTGATAAGATATAAATGGTAAATGGCCATTTTTCCACCCCAAACAAACCACCCTCAGATGGGGGTTTGTAACACAAATTAGTTGGAAGTCCACTCTGTCCAGGCCAATGTGGTTATCATTTAAAAAAAAAAAACTAACCCTCCGAGAATTTATGTGCTGAGAAGCATGTCTGCTTCCACGCAAGTAAAACCTCTCTGCTTCTAAGTAAAGCCGATTATTTACTGTTTCATAAGGGCTTTTCCATGAGGATTAGACAATGATAAATTATACTTTATTCCACTACTAAGTAATACTGTAATAACTCTGCCTATCAATGTGCAACTATCTTATTACTATCATTTTTGTGCTTATGTGTTTGTGTCCACTATGAAAAAATGCAAACCCGAACCCGCTGAAGGACAAGGCTGTCAGTCTGTCAGTTCATTTGTCTGTTAGTCTGTCTGGCTTGAATTAGCTAGAGTAACCGAAGGTTGATGAAACTGCTTCTGGAAGAGAAATGGTCAGATGTAAATTTTTTAAAGGAAGGAAAATTTCCACACATTTCCACACAGGGACATAACCATATATACACTCACACACACTTGGGAATACAAGCTTGATTAAATATGAAAACACAGATGTACATACATGTAAATGTGCTCTCTCTCTCTCTCTCTCTCTCTCTCTCTCTCTCTCTCTCTCTCTCTCTCTCTCTCTCTCTCTCTCTCTCT
>JBBPCS010000729.1:2090427-2101773 GCA_037974645.1 Hollardia meadi
GCCCAGTTCTGCATAGCACAGTCACACAAGAGTACAGAAATAAAGGGCTGGATGTAGACCGTGGCTCTTCGTGAGAATGAGTATAGATGGAAAGAGACAACGTCTGACACACACACACACACACACACACACACACATATATGAACAAATGCATGCACATCTCTCAACTCTCAGCTGTTAACTCTGCAGGCAATCATGTTGTACATGAAGATGACATTTGGATGTATATGTCAACACAGCATTTGCAGTTGCAATATAAAAAGGTCCCTAAGATTCTCTGCTAGGTCTAGTGTTTAAGTAATTGATTTAAGCGTTACGTTTGTCTCTGCAGTAAAAAGTGCACTTGGTTGTTCTGATCAGCACTTTTCAGTATTGTGAACTTGGGTGTCTGTCCCTACATATTAACTTTTCTAGATTATATGGCTGCTACAATAGCTTTGTATTTTGTTACTCTTCATTCCAGACACACATACACTAGTAATCTAACTTCTTATTTGGCTGAAAACATAGTTACAATAAGCATAATTATGCCTTTTCATTTCATTTGGGCCAATGGCACAGTCCATCTGACTCATATTAGGCTGCTATAGCATTCTAGATCATTCTCATAAATCATTGTGTTCAACAAGCTGTATAAGTGGCTATGTAAGACCAGTTTCATGTCATTTTAAAACCAACGCTAGTGAAGAACGAAGACAGTACCCCAACATGCAGAGAAAGTCAAAAGGTATTATTTCCACCAAATACAAAGGAAGAAAAATCAAATATGTGTAAATATTACTATATGTTCTTGATGGAGAGGAGCGTTCATAATGTTCTTTTGTTTTCATGTATATCATTTTTACAAAACGTCACATTTAATCAGTGTTTGTACTATTGACCTCAGTTACTGCACTTTTCAGTTTCCATGTAAGAAGAAAAAGTATATCTTTCAAAAATGTTTAGAAGCTGCTATTGTCCGAAGGGTGATCTGAAACAAACTATGATATTCGGTCGTTTGACTCCCTGTGTTGCTATTAGCTTACCTGTTATTTGTATCTGGCCATAGATATTCCTCTCCAACCTAAACGGATTTTGCATTCATTGTTACCAGTGACGTAGGGAGGTACTGTCACCATGAACCATATATCCAGCCATCACCCATACAGGTCTCAAATCCCCCCAAAATAGAATACACATCAAGATGTTATGTTTAGTCACATATATTCAAGGTGTTTTACCCTGATTAGTGTGTATACATCGTCTTGGTTACAGGCGTAAATTTTGAAAATGTCAAAGGGGAAGAAAAAGCTTAATGAGTAACTAAGTTATTTTTCAACCTAGACCTTATATTCCAATGTTTTGGTGTGTAAATGATGAATGGAGACATTTTTTTTAAAAATTGGTCGAGTATTGAGCAAGACCGTTGCAGCCAGAAAACGGGCTGCACTGGAATTATTTAGGGCAATTGCGCACTGTCAAAGTACGTCCACTTAAAGTGTTTGTTTTCACCACTTAGATTAGGCTAAGATTGAAGTGCGAAGCCAGAAAAATAAAAAATCGCATCCTAATCTTTTCCTTGATCAGGTCTTTTTCTTAACCAAGTCTCGCTCAAGGAGAAGTCTTATTCTCATGAAAGTCTCCAGCCCTGTTGATCAGAAGGGGAAATCCTCTCTGAGGTAGAGTCCCTTGCCCATGGGGTTCAACCTTTGACCAGCCCCAGCCCGACAAAGTCTGAAATTTTCCGCTGTGTGAAGAAAACGTTACTCCTCACACTCCAACTTCTTCCTGATTCTCTGAATTGTAAACTGAACAGTCACGTGTCAGGCACGTGAATGACATGCCTGTAATGCATGTGAATGACAAAACATCTGTGTAATGCATGCACGTGACTAAAATGCTTGCATATGTATATTTTACCATGATAAATATAATAATAGTTCATACAGAGGCCTATGTGTCCTCCGCATGTGTATGGACACAATGAAAGGAGAGAAATTAAATGAGTCAGACTGGAGGCTGGTCAGTCTCTACCCTGGACACATCAAGTCCACCAATATTGGGACAGCAAAAGGTCCCACTCTTTACAACATAGGTGTTCTTCCTTTGTGGGCATAGGGTCACAGCAGCCACAGGAATACCACCAATCTCCCGAGTTTTGTAGCCTTGCAGCAGCTGAATCGCACTCCTTTGTAGGAGCTTTTCATCTGTATACTTTAGCTCAAACAAGTATGGGCAGCCATCGAATTCGAAGGTCTCTTCCTCATTGTCGAAATCAGCGAAATATTGAGCCATGGCTCTAAAAATATTTTAGATAACTCCACGCTACGCTTTCTGTGCTACAACTCAACAAACTCTTCCTGATACTTCTGTGTCCCACTCTAACTCACATTTGCGGCGTTGTCCTCTTGCAACAAGACTTCTCCTTGAACGAGACTCGGTTAGACACAACAAAAAAAGTTTCATTTCTCTGTCTTCTTACTTATAACAACAATCTTAGGCTGTCAGTGGCAAAAAGCATTTTAAGTGGATGTACTTTGACAACGCGCAATTGCCCCAAAGAATAACATTGTAGCCAGTTTCGTGGCTGCCGGCTCTGACACTCTCGCTCAGTCCCTTACAGTACTTGCAAAAACATAGGAAAATAGTGTCCAGGATGAAAAATACTCGTTACCCTTTATATGAATTACAAAAGGCCTCTTGAGAGATTTTGTAACTGAAATATGACACTTTGTTAAGACGTTGTAAAGGTCACATCATCTGCATTTAACAATTTATACGAAAAAATATAGCCCTGGTAGAAAAAGGCTTGTATTATGTTGTTATTATCAAATTATATGTAATATTAGTACTCCAGATACTGCTGCTTTACATAGAACTGTTACCAGTGGAGAACGACTGACCCGCCATCACTACACTATTTTAACAACATATAGTACTGTGGTTCATCATCTACCACTTGAGGCCACTTGAAAGCCATTTTAGCCATTTTAACAGATGAATCTGATGTGTGTCATTGGATCCTGCCCCTTATCCTGTAAACCGACTTAACAAAACCTGTCATCGCTTACACATATTTTAACTAAACTATAAATATCCTCCTTAACAATTACAATGAACCATCAGTCAATGTCTCGATACCAAAAAAACTGATTTCTCAGAGAGGCTACAGAATATGACTGCACGTCAACTTGGAAAATTAAATTCCTAATATTGGAGAAGGTACCCATAAGCCATAGCTAACAAAGATATTCATGGAAGGAAGTATAAGATTACGCATTGGATGAGGACATCACCTCTCTACTGTAGTCATCACAGGATCCCTTGCTGTACCTCATGCCTGTAATGTTTGCTGCTTCTATATTTTTGGTATTTTAGTGACATTTTTGCGTCTCATAACAATGGTGTACATAGTAGAACTATTTATTGAGAGTGTTATACTTTTTTAAGTTATATTTAATGTCCATGTAAGTTATTTTTTACATTGTTCTTATAAACAAAAACATTATCAGTTGTGAGTCAAAACTGCCATTTTGTCTCATGTCATCACCTTTTGTTATGATCAGTGCCGTCAAGCGTTGGATCAGACATACAGTACAATACACTTGGGCCCCACAACCACACAGGAACAGGTCTCGTTGGAGTGTCGATGGACACTGCTTGCATCCAAAGAGGATTCACCACATGTTCAAATGTTACTGAGTGCAGTGTATCTTCTCTTTTCCTTACCAGAATGTAAACTTTTTTTTCTTATTGTTTTTTTTTAATGCACACATTAGTCATAAGTATAAGGAGTTGTGGAAATAGAACCAAGTATATGATGGTCAAGCTATACATCCATAACATAGCAAATAATGTTTTAAGAGACCAGTAAAGGGCACAAGGAATATATGTACACAGCCATCTGAGGACAAAAATAAAGGAGAAGAAGGACTGGAGGTCAGAAGGCAGCCGATGGTGCCCCAGATAGAGTGTTCTTGGATGGGGGGGAAAGAAAAAGGTGGGCAGGGAGAGAGGTAGGGATGGGTGGGCTGCTTTTCCTGGCCTCTCTTGCTATTTGTCCAGGTGTAAAAATGTGTACTCACAGAGGCTGCCCCTGGGCCAGGGGTGGCTTGCGCTGACTGGCAACAAGCCGAGGCCAATGAGTCAGAGTTTCTCCTCGGGGTGGCAGCCATCCCTCTCTGGGACTCCCACCACCCGCTCCCTCACCCCTCCTACCTCCACCTCCCCACTCCTCAACACACTGCCTCATCTGTCACTGTCAGGTACGCCTGCGCGGGGCTGCCAGGGTCAAGTTGGCCCAGTGAAAGTGAGAGAGGATGTTTGCCCAGCTTAGAGAGCCTTTTGAAGTTAGGTTAAAGGAACACAGTTCTGCTCACCTGGAGCCTATGCTTATCACACAACATGATTTGTATAGTAGTCGTTTTTTGACAGGCTTTGATACCTCTCCACATTTTCCACCAACAGCCGTTCCTTTGTTTCTAATTTAACACCTAGTTGTTGTATTGCTTGTCTAAAAATGGCAGAGACTTTGTAGTGTCTAACTCATTACATAGCGATGGGGAGTGTAAGAAAAGTGTCTGAAGCCCTAATATTTTTGCTCAGATAATTGAGGAGAAAAATACTGATGTGCCATCTTGTTGTAAGACATTTTCTTTGTGTATTGTAGCACATGAAGTACCTCTCACAGGCCTCTGGTTATAGAATGGTCCACTTATGTCTGTTTCCTAAACCCTCAATAAATTTAAAAAAAAAAAAAAAAAAAAGGTGAATTGTCCTTTTTTTCTAAGTGGGAAGTACAAAAAAGTGTATTTACATATTATATGGATATCTAGTGGTATTACTGCGATGTTTCGTACCCAATTGCTCAACAAATATATTTTAAGATGTAAATAATATTATATGATGATTGTATTTGCAAACCATGTACTAACTGTTTGAGAGTAGCTCTTGGATTGATTTTTATCATAACTATTATACAAAGATGAACCGTGAATATGTTGTGCATTGTGTCAAAGTATCACCTGCAAGACGGAAAAAAAAGACAAAAAAAAAAAAGACCTGTGATGCTTTACCACACCACTCGCTGTCAGCATTTATTTGTTCATAATGGCTTAGTACAAGCACTGTTGTCAGTTGTCTAAACCATGAATTTATCCATTGAGTCATAAATTATTTATTTGTTGTCAAGATGAATGAGATCATAATGGTCATTTCTGGGTCTTAGGAATCTGTTGAAATTGATCCTCATAATTAAACTTGACTGATCTTTGTTGTGCATTGAGAAGTTTCATTTCAAATTTGCCTGAGTTGACACCAATGGCTTTCATTTTTTCCTCCCTCCATACTGTTTATTGTCGAGTCTTATCCCAATGCCTTTGTTTTTGCTGAGAAATTTCACCAACACTGTAAAGGTAGCCATCAGACTCAGTAGTCCTTCTTTCCCTCTGATGGCCTCCTCTCTCTTTGGTTCTTACACAGTATGCACTTTTTCAGGCACATATACAACAGATTATGTTTCTCTGTTTTCACAGTTGCAATTATATATATTTTTGGTGCTCTAGTACATGGCAAAACATGTCTGATGTGTACTATATTTTCATAAGGAAGAATCATAAAGATGAGTATCATGTTCATTTTGCTGTCATTTATTGTGTAGAAATAAAACACTGGTTAAAGTGAACATAAGCTGGAGAAGTCTGGTCAGTTCTTTGACAGTTTTTTTTTTTTTTTTTTTTCATCATTGCTGAGAACATCATGCAAAAGTCTGTCCAGGTTCATTTAGGATCTGCTTTTTTTGTATTATTTTTTAAACTTTTCTGGAAGTCGTTAAGGTACCAACACTCCATGGTGATCCTTTTCCAAACAAAAAAGGGCTGAGGTGGTTTTAAAAGAGGAACTCATTCCTTATGCCTTCATTGATACATTGGCATCAAAATGTGAGTGCTGTTCCTGGCACACCAATGACGTTAATGGCCTAATTTGTGAGAATGAACATCAAACTACTGATTTTTAAAGTGCAGCTAATGTTGCATGACTGGAAAGAAACTGGATCTGAGCTTAAAGGAATAGTTTGTTGAGGGAGATGGAAAAAGAAAATGCTTCCCAGCAGCTCACATGCAGAGAAGCATAGCCACCTTCAGTTTATAATATAAATTAGAGTAATTCATAGGGGATAGCTGTCTGTTATTTCAGTGAATGATTTCCCCACTTTTCAGCTCAATGTAAATATTTTTCCAGCTGAATCATGTGGTAAATTGGGCAAAACCTGGGAAATAACAGCATTGTACTGCATTCAACATTTTACATATTTTTTATCTACGAGTCTCGGATGATCTCAGATCTCACCACATCAGCTGATCAAAAAGATCAATATTAAAATAACAATAATATTAACAATATTGAAATCAAACTATCAATACCAAAAGCCCTTAACACGGTAGTTTGTGACCAAGGTGTTGTGCCTTTGTGCACTTTTTCAGAATTCAGAATATGCAGACATGCTAGAGCCTCCATTAGGCTTTACTGAAGCACAGTGGTGCTTTGAGCTAATGCTAATGTCAGCATGCTAGCATTCTCAGATTGACTCAGTGCTAACATGCTTATATTTAGCAGGTAGTGTTTATCATGTTCACCATCTTAATTAATGCCTGATTGACCTCAGTAACAGGTCCAGGTCTACTCAAACATATTAGTTTTCAAGACGATGATCTAGCATTTCCTTAAATATTTTAACTTACCTCCTTCTCCTCAAGATGATAGCATTTTTTTTTTCTAGAGGAGGGCTTCACTCTCCTCCTTTCCTGACTGTTAGATGTTTCCCCCATTACATAGAGATTATTTAATTTTCTTTGTCATCTAAAAAAAAGTTAAAGAATACAATGTTGATTCAATCGCATTTTTTCAACATATAGACTGTGACTGCTGTAAAAATGTTGATTTAAAGTTGAATACAACCTTTCTGAGAATAATTCAATGTTGAATTAATAAATTTGCCATCGGGAAAATAACACTGAGGAAAATAAATAATATTCATGGAAACTGGGAGAGTTTCTCAGAAAAAACAGTAAATACATGCCATGTGTTATTTTAAATTACATTTCAATAAAAGCTTTATAGCTGTTAAAATAAACTATTGTATCATTCCATTATAGGGATGACAGAAAAATCTTCTGATTATATATACATTTTTAATATTTCACATTCTTCAGAAAAAAAGACAATCAAAGCCACATAATAATACATATGTCTTTTTTACAAGTTAAAATTTACAATATAATAATTTAATATTACAATTCATATAACATGAGATGAAAGTATTGCGGAAAAAAGGCATCGTTCATCTTCGTTAAAACAATACCCATGGCTTTGAAGATGTGACATTGGACTCAGAAATAAGAGGATTTAAAGGACCACAGGAGATCCAATTCAGTGGACATTACCTCACTTTGTTTACAGTTGGTTTAACTGTTTGGGTTCATGAAAATGTTCCTTAAAATTACTATCCTGCACCTCTTATGTCTCTGATCTTTTTTTTCCCCCCAGAACTTGTCAACTTCTGCCATGATGACAAAAATTTACATTTCACCAACAAGTTGTAATTTTTAAGATTACAAGCATATTACATGGTCTTGCTGAAATCATTAAATCTAGCTATAGCATGTGATTCCTTATTTTCTTCAATACCACTGAAGTCACAAACCAAAACCTATAACACATTATGTATAGCATTTACTTTAAGGACATCAGTGTGGCAAAGGCATTGTATTTTTTCGTCGTGGGGACATTATCTACTGAGGGGGTCATTTCTAATCTGAAATTTTTTTTATCTTGAAATTAGTTACTTGCATTAGCATAGCATTAAAAAAAAAAGAGATGACAAATGGATTCCACATTTCAGCACTTCAGGATTCCAGATTTTCAGAAATCAGCGCTGGATTTAAAGTCTATGAAAGAATGCATTTGAATGCCACCCACTCTATCTTTGCATAATTTCAACGGGCTGGTAGTGGCCTACTTGTCAATTCCGTTAGCACACAAAGCCTTGCTATTTCAATTAAGTCTATCAAATGTAATAAAAGACTAACGACATAGTTTCTCGCTTGCTGATCTTAACTTCTTTTTTTTTTTAATGAATGATAATTAGAAAACAAGAAAGAGATTTTCAGATGGCTTTAACACATTTCTCCTTTCAAATGAAGGTAGTAAAGGCAAATAAGTTATGCTATTTCTTTTTTCTTTTTTTCATTTAAAGTGTTCCAGGTAAGCACCAAAGCACCGAAAGGAACTACAATATTACATTCAAAAGTATTTAAGCCAACCAGCTTTCTCTTGGCTGAATGATATTTTACATACACTGCAGTTTTCTTGTTGATATGTGCACTCACTGGCATTTTGCATTTGAGAAATATGTTCGCTCCATTTTTTCCCCCCCTCCATCTTCTGTATTATAATAAAAGTTGGTCACACAAAAATATGTTTTTCGGTAGCTTTAACACAATGTCCAGTGAATTCTGAGGTTTTTAGGCTCTCCTGGCTTTCAAAAAGCCGCCGGTCACTTGAGAGACACCTGCTGCAGAGTGGGTGACGAGGTACATCGATCACTGATGTCATTTTGCAGGGGAAAAAAAACAGCAATGCTCGTCGCCAAACTCCTGTCTCATCGGAGTTTGATGTTGCTGTATGTGTTGCGCTGTACAGAAATGAGCTTTTCCATGCAGGTGGTGCGACTTTCATGTATGGAGCCATGCCACGTATTGCTAGGAGGTCGGCCCTCGTCACTCCGGCAGTAGACATATGCCATGGTATCGGTGCGGCTCTGGATGTGGGTGCTGTGGAGGAGAGACCGGCAGTAGTGGCTAATTTTCTCTACCCTATGTAGTATCAGGTTGGCTTTTCTAGAGAAGGAGAAGACAAGAAAAAAAAACATCATCACAAAAGTGTAATTGAATTAATCCCATCACCACCATCATCATGTTCTCCTAAATTTAAGGTGACACGAGGAATTAATACATGCAGATGCAGAAACAGATTAAAGGCTGTTCTGTCCTGAAAATGAATGCAAAGTGCACAAATTTGGGGCACAAGCACACATGAATGCAGTGAAATCGTTAAGGCAGTGCAATTTCCGAAAGGTTTAGAGCAAGATGATTCATTCTGCAGTTAATACCTCTTAACCATTCCTGCAAATTTACGTAAAATGATCCTAAAACGCCTATCCGAGTCATACCCAAAGTGAATTGAAAGTTGTTTTGGAACTATTCGGAGTACAGGCATGGTTTGAGGCTTTTTTGAAAGGTAACTGACATTTTTTTTGCCAGTCAGAACAGTCAGAATCACTGTAAATGCTACTGGCATTGAGTTATAGGAGGTTTGAGCACACTGAAATAGACGATTATTTTTGCCCATTTTTTGATGCAAAACTAAGCCTGAAGATGACCTATAACTTGGCCTTATTAGGTATAAATCACACCAGGACCATAGCCTTACCTAGTCCAAGTTCAAATTTGATAACACAACATGAATACTTTACACATGATTTTTTTAAGGATAAATCAAGGTGCCTAGCAAAAAAAGAAAGAAAAAAAAAAGCCATTTTGTGACCCCAAAATACCCCAGCTTGAGAGTAACAGAAGCATAAACACATTATGGTGCTTCTTTACACCAACTTTGTGCATATAATATGATCAAAAACAAGTGCTTTGGTGGAAAAACAGCCTAAAAACAGCCACAGAAACTATGCAAACTTGTATAATTTCCAAGTTGAGGCCTTATAAGACACATTATTATTTTATTTTTTTAATTTAACCTTTATTTATTCAGGAAAGGTTCTCTGAGAGGCAGCCTCTCTTTTTCAGGAACGCCCTGACCTACACACACATTTACACCTGGAAGCTGCCCAATACAACCGCAGTCTCATCTGCTGGCCACTAAGCAGCTCCACTGGAGCAGTCGGGGATAAGGGCCTTGCTCAAGGGCACCTCAGTGGTGGTAATGAGGGAGGAGCAAGCGCTGCTTATTCACTTTCCCTACCCAGATTTATCCTGCCGGTCCAGGGGACTGAACTGGTGACCTTTGCATATTGTAAATTTTCTGCATCATACACTAAATATTTTACTAGACTGTACTGGACCTCAAATGTAACAATCCATTTTAATCTGAGTTTTATGGATCATTGTCAAAATTTTGTAAATATTTATTTGTTTGATGTATCTTGAAATGGTTTGTATGAATGAATTCACAAGAATATTCGCTTTAAACGGCATGTGGCATGAGTAGCCACTTAAACTGAGGAGTTGCATATGTTGCATAGCTATGGTTGCGCCGTTGTGTGAATTGTTGGGTGGTGGGGTGTCAGACTGAGATGCAGAGCTGCAGATTGTTGACACAAATGAGTGCCGTCACTGAATCTCTGGAGGGATTTCAAGAATTCAAAAGCAAGTCTTTCATACAACCTACAAGCAGTTGTGAATCTAAAATATTGGTTAAAAAAAATGAAGTATTAATCAAGCACGTGCAAAATCTGACTATTACTGCCTTAATAAATTAAATGTGCATTTACATCAGTCATGAAAACAATGAAATCATTAAAGTTAGTTTTAAACTTTTGGAGATGTCAGTGCTGTTCATGAGTAGACATTTTTTTTGAATAAATAGAAAAATAGTTCATACCAAACAGAGTACCTTAAAATTCACTGTGGCACCTGATCTGCATTCAACACAACCTCAGATGTGACACTCCACCCACCTTGATGCAAGGGGGTTTATTTGATGCCACAAAGCCAGCAAAAAAGCGGTATTGTTCATTTCCACATCCACTGACTTTGTGTCTGCATGAAAGGACACCTTTAAATGTTACCAGAATTGAAAGGATTCCAATTGTGTCACTCCTGTTTCTCTGATGGGACTGCCAGTCTGGGGGAAAACCACCACACGAAATAGCATTTCAAATTCTCGGATGCTGATTCTGTTGAACACGACACCAAAGGGCAGCTGTCTGGGGTGACTGAGACTAAGAATTTTGTTTCCCGGTCCAGAGTCTGGATCTGCTGTTTATGACATAAGGAGCCATATGTCAGGTCACCTTTAATTTAGAAAGGATGCCTCACAACACACACACACACACGCATCTATTCTGTACTTGCAAAGGAGAAAGACACCTACAGAACACTCCTGTAGTATGAGCCCTAAAGGCTGTTAAGCTCATCTGGACACTAAAATGAGGAAAACACACACGGAGAAGGGCAAAATTCCATTTGTTTTGAAAAGCAGTGTCTGCTGAGCATCAACATCTGTCTTTAGTTAAGCAAGGAGTACAGACAGGGGTGGGGGGGTGGGGGGGGGGGGGGGGTGGGCATTTTCTCATTT
>JBBPCS010000729.1:2101873-2131932 GCA_037974645.1 Hollardia meadi
CCCCCCCCCATTTTCTCATTTCCCTTAAATTCTTACATCTGAAACAACAGAATACCAAACACATAATCAAGGGTGGCTTGCAAGCATGTTAGTGAGGGACAAATTAAACATGTTAAATGTCATTCATGATGACAAACACAAAACCATCTTAAAAAAAAAAAAGAAGAAGAAGAAAAATGACCCATTTGAAATATTAACCTTAAAAATAGTAACCTTTCAGGCTGCAACTAAGGCAGCTACTAAGTCAAAGATTTGGCTTCATGTGATTTAAGCAACTGATTCCTAAGTAATTGATTACGACAAGAACTTCAAAGGAAGGCAGCCCAGGACTAAAAACAACATCAACAAACCAGAGTGACTGATTGGAGAGCGAGAAAAAAATACACTGCAGTACACCATAATAGTTTAGTTTACAGAGAAGATCAAAATGAAAGCAGTAACCATGTATCACAGCATGTCCAAAATACCATTGTGGAAAGAGATAGTTTTCAGTTGCACCAATGCCGGTGGACATTTGGGGGCTCCAGGGATTCTCGGCTCCTGGGGGAGTGCTGACTGTGCTTACGTTTAACTTGGCCATTCTGCTACCTTTTAAAAAGGCACCACCAATAGCGCCTGCTTGTAAATTACCCCAACGAGGCTCAACCCTGCCAACTTCAGGCAGTAAATAATCCGTGCTCAGCCCCCCACCAAACACACACACACAGCTGCCCACACACAATGGCCAACCCATGCCTCCCACACCCGTTCACCAATCAGAGACAAGCATGATCTTCCTACAGACCAAAGTTATTCCACAATTATTATATTATTTATGGCTTGAAAGGAGTGCTTCCAGGCAGTGGGGGCTGGACAAACCCAAACATTTGGCGGCAACTTAAGATCTTGTGTTGCTATCACCGCTGCTGGACCTACAGCCGTGTCAGACTCATATACGTGAATGTATTTGTGCTATACTTTGTTTTTTTGAAAAAGTATTGTTTGTGCTTCCTTCTTTGCAGCTTTGTTAGTCAGTGAGCTTCCCTTCGCACCCGTGCTGTTGCAATGTCTCAGTGTCTGTTCACACAGCAAACGATCAAAGGGGGTGTCCCTGTTAAGAGGGTCATGGGTGAGGGGATGTTGGGGTGCCATATTGTGGACGCAGAGTAACTTTTTTTATGAGAGAGAAGAGGAAGTGGAGCTGGAAGTTGAGCTAGTGTTAGCTCACTATCAAATGTAGTGTTAGGCTTGGCTGTCAAACAATGTTTTGCCATCACCATGGTAATGCGACGAGCGACTGTAACCCCAGAGTTTTCACAGTGACCTTGCCCATTTGCTCTCCAGTAGAAGCAATGTGAAGATGGTGGAAAAGGAGGGGGACAGCGAAATTGTGCAATGGAGCTCCTGCTTAGAGGGGGTGCAGACAATGCATGAGAATTGGCTGAATGGTCTGAATCTGGCAGAACCAGTTCAGGCAGCTTTGGCTTTTGTTATGTAAGAAACCTCAGCAAGACTGTAATTGATCTTAAACAACACAAGAACGTCATCAAACGACATGACAACCATACTCCAATAAATTGTGGCAGACTGGAAAAAATGACATTTCTAGACAAGAAAACGACTGTTATATAAAAATCGACAATTGGACATATTTGAAGCATTTTCAAAACCTGTATGAGAAAACTGTGCTATTGTCTAGATCTTCTCACCTGGGGCCCAGCTCATCCTCGCTACGCCAGACAAAGTCGCCAAACTTCTCATAGTGGGAATTGTAGTGGTGCTGGACTCTGTATAGCAGTGGAGGAGGGATTTCCATCAGTGTGTTGTATGCCATCTGCTGCTCCTTGCCACTGGTGTAGCCATTATACAAGTTGTAAACTTTGTCTGCTATCTCTGTGAAGAGGTAAGAGACAGACATTAGAGAGACACGGAGTTAGTCCCCAATATAAGTCAAGCTTCAATTACACTGGCTCCCACACTTCCCATAATGCAACTTATGAACCTGCCTGGCACATTGTGAGAGTACTTAAAGAGGCCGTATTACGCATTTTGGGGTTTTCCAGTACTTTTAGTGTGTTACATATCTTTTTGTGCATGTACAAGTTCTGCTAAGTTGAAACGCCCAAAGAGCCTGAAATGCCTCAACAGTGGTTTAGCCTTTACTTCCGATATTTTGTTACATCACTATGTCACACTTTGCATAATGCACGCATTTGACGCCATTGTTGCCGTAGCTACAGCTGTGTTTTCTCGTTTTTTTTCTTCAAATTTTTATTTATATTTGAAACATAAAGATACCGCTGTGTTTTCAGCTGCTCAGGTAGCCCCTGGTAACTGAGATCCGGTTATGGTAAGGGGCGTGACATATTTCTGACAAACACACTAAGCGGTTGACCAATCACAACCAATGATCAATCAGAGCAGACTGGACTTTTCGGAAGTGATGAGACTTAATGGGTCAGGAGCTAAAATATGGACAGTATGGAAAAGATAATGTTTTTTTTAACATTAAAGCCTGTAAACGTATTCTAGTATAAACCTAATATAAAAATACTAACTTGAAAATAAGAGCATAATAAGGCCACTTTAAGAGTTGTGATCAAAGAGAACTGTATAACCTCATTTCCAACAAGCAGTCCTGTTCAGTGTTTTTGTATTGTTGCGTTTTTACTATCAAAAGTTGTGGCAATGGAACCATTCTGTCATTTAAAATTATTATTATTTTTTTTTTTTTACCTCTGTTGAGGTACAGTACCTAGTACACTGACCCAATACTAAAAGGTGGAATTAAAACACTGCAGACCTGCTCTGATGTAGGATTTCCCAACTCCCCTTTTTTGTTTTGCTGCCTGCAGCCTTTTTTCAAACAAAGCTCATCTCATTGTTGTTAATAAACCACCACATACAGAGAAACCAAAACACAAAATGTGTGTGTGTGCACGTACTGTGTGTGTACGGTTGAGTGAGAGAGAGAGAGAGAGAGAGAGAGAGAGAGAGAGAGCAAGAGGTAATAAGGTAATAAATGCTGCAACTCCTCAAGACCAAAAAAAGTCTGCTCTGTTGTTTCCCAACTGCTGGATATACGAAAGGGGTTCCCCCCTAAGCCCCTCTAACAACCCCGCTTACATAAGAGTACAGTCAGAGGTGGAATCACGAAAGGTACTTTTATTATGGGTTACATACGGTTTCCAAGGATACTATATCAAAAGCATTTTGATGGAAATGTGGGGGCTTATGTGAATCCTGACCTCCCAATAGTCAAAAAACAACAATCACTTTGAGTTAGATGAGAATGTAATGCCAAAACGTGTACATGATTGTCTTTAAAAGGGGTAGAAATATAGTGATGTATGAACACTGCGAGGAAGTACCCATTTAGGTCAATTGTAATTATGTGTAAGGATGTAAGGGATGGACAAAATTAAAGAAATAAGAGTCAAAGGTGAGAGTACCTTCAGCTCGGCTGTCATCCACCATTGGACAAGATGTCCGCACTGAGACAAAGCTTGACTCAGAGTGGCTGCCTCGGCTATCCACTGCATGGAGAGTAAACCTGAAAGTGACAAAAAGCAACGGAAGCATGTCCATTATTTGTAACCGGCATCTCAAAGCCAGGTAACTTAAAATGCAAACTTTCAATAGGCTGCAATTTAGTAACACCGCCCTACAGCTAGTTTATTTGGCTGCAATTTGGCAATTTTAAAGGTTTGTAGAGTAATGTGCTTGATGGGATGGTGGTCTTTCTAAGAGATGATATACACTGACATCACTTACTTTTTCAGGAAATGTCTTGTGAACAAGGAGCCAAGGCTTGTGGTATTTAATTATATCTGAAAATGAGTACAGCCAGTACCACAACAGCAGAGGAGAGAGGAGTAAGGGGGCATCTGACTTGACTCCAAGCACTCTATAAGGACAAACATTCCTCTCTCTGAAAATGTCAAACATCGAAATTTTTTGGGTTCCATGACAGACTTCCGGACCACTCAGTATCCTGATTAGATACTACAGCGAACAGTTCTAGACACACTGGGAAAATGTAATGCATGACAACTAATGTAGGGCCACACAGCTCGGATTAGACAACAAATGACCTTTACATGTCCTTTTCAAAATGCCAATCTGTGTACTTCTGAATAAGAAGAAGGAACTGGTCATATTGAATCTAAAAGAGGATCATGGGTGGCACAGATTAAGACATCGGTATCCTTGCAGCGGAAGGGAGTGAGAGGGCAGCTGTTGCCCCCATGAACGTGCACAGCTATTTGCCACTGCCATCTTGATGATGGCTGAACTTTTAACTTGTCACTGCGGCTCTCCGTGTGACCATGGCAACCACAGGAATCACACCAAGGAAAACACACAAGTTGTAGTCTCTGACCTCCCTGAGTTATACATGTCATTTCTAAACAGTAAACAATCATAAATTCAAAAAAGGATATTTGTTGTAAACTAGAACAATTAGAACGCACTGAGCTACAAAAATGCAGAAGTAAAAAAAAAAAAAAAAAGCAGCTCAAACAAATGCCCTAAAGGCCCTTTCAGACACAGTGGGATTGGAGCTGCGCTCGCCGCTGGGTTCAGAGGAGTTATAGCGCTGTTTTGAACTTACATCACGGAAGTTATGTAACATAAATAAACTGACTTTAACCCAAATCATGATGTTTTTTTCCTAAACCCAACCAAGTCGTCTTGTTGCCTAAACCTAACCAAACTGCGACCGTAGGTCACATAAAGTCAATTGACGTCATTTCCTGCATGTCTAAATCTCAGACGGTGTTAAATGATGCGCGAAATGGCCTTAAAAGTGGCGTGCTATTCATACGCCATCCCATGGCATCACGTTGGGCATTTCCCTGCCTGACTGTCCTATTAACTTTGTTTCACCTGTTAGGGCAAGACATGTAAAACCTTTAACATACCTATTGAGTACATATAGTCCGGTGACCTCTAACCAACTTCAGCCTAAACAGAAGTCTGATCAGAATATTTGAAAACAGCGGTGTGGACGTGCAGGACCTTAGATGGAAGCAGTTAATATATGTTCGATCTAATTTATGTAAAATGGTACTGATGTTGTTTTACAGATATACAGCAGTGGTTGAATGCACGATTTAAACAGCGTTGCCCTGGTCACTTAATATTTGCAAATGTTTTCAGTATTAGTTCTGGTTCAAGATTGTATAAATGTAACAGATACATTAGGTATTCTATAAAAAAAAATGCACAAATGCGATAAAGGTTGTTTTTTTTGTGTGTGTGTGAAAAAAAACCCTCTTTGGTCCACACTGTTTTTCTTACTGCAGGGAAAAGTTTTGAAAAAGTGAATTTAGCATTGAGAAATGTTTCTAACTAGTTATGAACAACTGTAAGCTTGTATTTCGACAGCATTACCGCTGTAAAAACAACAGAACGACAAAAAGGAAACCACAAAACACAGCGAGACAAAATGAGCAACTGAAATGGCATTCCAGTGCTAAACAATTTTAGAAATACATGAAAATAAAGAAATTAGGATATTATTGTTTTTATGAAAGTTGCTTTAAACCCATTTGACTTCCTTCATGTAATGTGTCCTGAGAGCTGCCCCAATGTTGTCAAATGATTCTTTTGTTTGTAACATGAGTACATGACCTGTTTGGACATTGCTCGCATACTTTGTCTGGTCTTGTTATTCAGCAGGGTGGATGCGGTATTCCCCAAGAACCTCACAAAAGATGCACGGACCTCACTGGCTCCTCTGACCAGCAAAACAATGCCGGCATGTAACAGTCACACTGTTTAAATCATGTGGCCACATAAAGTGCAGATGGACACAATGAAGGAGGAGAGGGAAGGACAACAAGGTGGGGGTTTTATCAAGGCAATTTGTTTAAAGTTTTGTTTGGAACCCAGAATGTGAGCGTGCCGGCCTTTTATAGCTGTTTTTGGTTGTTTAAATGGTTGGCATCAATGACAGGTACTGTTGTCCCACACACAACCCAGAGCAATTACAAGATTATGTGCTGTAATAAAGCTGTTTCTGCCAGGAGATTGAGCCTCTCAGAGTTCAGCAGATCAGCATTTTGTTTTGAGCAAATGAGGGATAACACGCTCATTTGCGCAAGGGGAATTTGACACTTTGCAGAAAACGTCTGAGAAACCTTACAACTTTTTGATTTTGAACTCAGCGATGATAAAGATCGCCTGGGAGAACAAAGGAACCACCCATGGTCTGGCCTGCCATGAGAATGTCAAAACATCAAGTAACAGAATTGGCAAGACACACACAACCACCGCGACCACCCACCCACCCCCACACACACACATGGGATACACTTTCCATTGTCTCTCTATTTTTCTATTTACATTGCTTGCATATAGCTCAGCTCTGTCTATCCCGCTCTCTAATTCCTCATCTCTCACATCTATTCCAAGGCTGTCTGGCTGCACATGGTTCCTTTGGAAGCGGCTTGGTTTTGTCCATGTGCCATAGTTTTGAAAGCTCAGCAAACAATGAAGTGGGCAAATGGCAGATTAATGTTTGTGTAAATTAACAATGTTGCCATTAAAGTAACCATTGTCCTCTAATTTAATGAGACAGCGGAGAGATGGCTGAACAAGAGATGACAAGACAGAAAGCCCGGAGGCAGACAGGAAAAGGGAAGAGGGATGACAGAAAGCGAGAGTGAGGGAGGGTCAATTAGGGCAGTATTTTTGGCATGCCGAGAGAAGCCAAGGCAGTAGGGGGATGCCTTTTCCATGATGTCATCCTTTGGACACACATCAGTTGAGCCAGTCCACAGATCAATCAAGGCCACATAGAATCATTCCTCATTGCCTGAAGAATTTATGGCAGCTTACAGGATCTCATGACTGAAATCCTCAGATCTAAGTGGCACAACGCTGGTGCTTTCATGCTTTCATTGTAAAAGCTGGGATAGTCTAAATGAATGTAATGATAACATCTCATTAAAAGTTATTCAGCGAATATTTCTGGAAACTATACAATACTTTGAACGTCATTTGAAGAAAATCAACGTGAGATCATTATGTTGTTTGAACCAGTACAAGAACAAGCAGCCATGAGTTAATTAGAATTAATTTTAGGTTTGCTCAGCTCTGTTTGCTGCTGTTCCCTTTTGTTTTCTTTCAATCCATGGCGGAAGTTCTCCGAACCTACAGGTCTCTGTTAATATCCATGAATCTAAAGTACCATTTAACCATTATTAATATGCCATGACTACAATCTTTCTCTATCCACAACAAAGTAAATGTCGCTGCCTAAATAAAGCATGAATAGGAAGAATTCATACAAACTAGGTGTCTGGAGACACTACCTCCAGTAGTCTAGAGCAATTAAAAGCAGCTTAGGAGCAATCGGGAAGGTGCAGGGTGCCAAGGCGTGATTGTTGTACTGCATACAGTATAACACTGTTTACACTGTTTGTTTTTTTAAACTGTCATTAAAAACATGAAGGAGCACAAGATCAATCTAATGCACACTAAGAGTATTACAGCAGCTTCTATTACAGCAGCTATTGGCTTTTTAAACTTGGTTTGTTACTAACGGTCATAGCAACAGGGGGGTCCCCAAGTTTTTCTACTCTAATCCAGTGGTTGTCAAAGTTTTCCTTTTTTTTTTACATCAAGGACCACTAAACTAGCTACCCCTAAAGGACCCCTTAAATTAGACCATGGATCCCCATTTTATAAGATTTCTCCTCAGGGTCCCCCATCTGATAACAATTTTGCTTTTACAAGTTTTGTTACAGAACGTGTATAAAACCCATGGCCAAAATACTCAAACTTTCTGTCATTGTGTTACTTATGGATGGAATTATAGTGAAAATAAATTATTCCGATTTTTGGTAAGCCCCCTGGAACCCCACTCGAGAACCCACTGTGATAACCACTGCTCTAAATTACAGACACTAATTAAGACACAGTTCAAATACAACACAACTCATATTCTCGTTAGTCAATGGTGCAGACAGTCTGATAGTCAAACAAGTATATTAATATGTAGCCTGAGATTCTCGAGAGAATTCTGGCTAAGCACAAGTTGTTTTTACTTGATTTATACTTGTTGGCACCAATGGGTAATAGCACGAACGACTGTTAGATTGTATTTCCTGAAAAATAGCTTTTGAAATTAGGTGTGTAACCATTCATAGAGGATTAGTTTGGAGAGGAACATGAGAACCATAGCAGCCTTGGTAATGATCAAGTGTAAAGCCAATACCAGTAGAGGCCTTATCAGGCTCTTGATTAAGACAAGCGGAGTGGGCTGCAAACAGATGTGCCCTCAGACGTAATTCCGACGTAAATTCTGCTCTTATCAGAAAAAATAACACTGTGGAGAATGCCAAAACAAAGATAACACTGCTACAAAGTTGGAAATTAGGCTCTTGTTGCAGGTTTTTGTTAGTGGAAGCTTGACTTCTAGAGATTAAACTAATAGTTATTCCCCCACTGTTCTTCATCAATGCACTGTCAAAGCTTTTAGGAAACTCAAAATTATAATTTGTTTTGCTAAACAGATAGTAATTGTGTTGTTGGTATGACCATTAACTTTTTTTAAAATGCCATAAATTAATGTTGACTGCTTCGTGGCCCGTTTATTGGATTCATTTGATCATCTTTGAACATCTTGAACAGATGAAAATTGTTGTGTTGCAAACAGGGAAATTTGTTCAAACTTAGACTACTCTGCATACTTTGATTAAAAAAAAACATATGGCACATATTTTACTGTTACACTTGTGTCGCTAGAAGACATTAATGTATTGGCATTGCTACATTAATCCATCTGTTACCTTCCCTCTTGTGTAAACACACATACACACCCACACAAGTGTAACATAAAGGCCTTGTTATGCATGTAATGTAGCTTCCTTTTCTCAGCTCTCTGCTTGTTTGACTTGACAAACTTGTGTGCTTAAATGTAGTGGGGACTCTAGTGAGGGCTAGTAAAGCTCCTCTGGCTCAATCATACAGAGATAAGATTCTTTTATTTCCTAATTCCATGCTGACGTTTGGACTCCCATTAGAAAAGTCATATCAAATTGTTGCAACTTTCAACTTGAAAGTGTAACACACACATACCTACAAGTAAACTGGGGAAAACGTGACCGTAGATTAGGTTTTCCACAATCCTGTCTGCCCCTTTTCGATGGGCAATTTTACAGTTCCCAAAACAAACCAAGGCCACCAATTATCAAGAGCATTACAAACGTCAGACACTTAACAAAACTTGAGAAAACACTGAGAAGAAGACGGTGTGTTTCACTTTCTAATGACAGCCACAACAACATCTGGGCTCCGTCTGGTTCATCCATTATTGCTGCTCTTGCAACTTTCTTTCAACATTTAAAGGGAGGCAGATAGTGCACATAGGACATGCACATCACAGCGATACCCAGTGGGTTGAACAAAGAAAAAAAAATCTCTGCCACAATTCGAAGACAAATTTAATATAATTTGTAAATTTCTATGATTGCAGTGCAATCCTACAAACGGTCAAGTAATTAATCAAACTGATTTTCTAATTGTATTTGATAATGTCAGAGACATGTTGAGTCAGCTCTATGGTCATTTTTGAGGTTTTAGTTTGTGGTGCTGTTTTATTGGACCGTACCGTGGTGCTTCTTGTTTCTCCATGTAAATATTAGAGATACTTTTCTTTTGTGAGACACAATGTGTTGTTCATTAGACCAACTCTCATGAAGGATGAAGTAATCTGACTCAGTAACAAATCCACAATCTGCAACAATACATAGACGTAGATTCCCATTTCTCACATCTTCGCGGTTTGAATTACTGTTGTAAAGGCATAAAATGTTAGGGTGATGGCTATGAACACATTTAATGACTTTAGTCTGATCTGTCTGTTTGCAAAATTTCCGTCCAAATCTATGCAGAGTGGTAAACTTGTTCTTTGAGTTTTAACATATACTGCTTCTTAAGCTCCACTGACCAAAGAGAGCATAAAAGAACGGAAGCATCCACCACTTCCACCACGTTGAGACCGAGTACACTTCCCTGGTTAACTTGACCCAGCTGTTGTTCAGGAGTAGGTAACAAAATTCACCCCCTGCAACAAAATAACAGTGGGAAATGCAGACACCCAGGGGAGGATGTGGTGATAATTCCTGAGTCATTGTTGTTTGGGAAATATGCAAACATGGCCATAACATAATGTATAATGGAAGGTCTTTATATGGTAATGGGAAACATTGAACTCATAAAAATGTGGTCAGAAAAAGGATTAAGTCAATTGGGTTGCAATAAATTGCGAGCTGAGACCAGGAGCAATGTCACAGCATACTGTAGGTAAGTTGGGACTGGATTTCAATTCCTCTGTTTTTGTGTTTCTCTATCGCACAGCGTGGCAGGTAAATTAAGTTGTTTACCTGTTGGAGGTGAGTTAAAGAGGTGCACTAGAGCCTGTTGTCTACAGGGCCTCATTTAACATCTCACAGTGCATTTTTTCTTGTACTATTCCCCCCTGCAGTATTAAAGAATAGCTGCTAACAGATCTCTGCTGGTTCGATGTTAAACCCATGTAATTTCTGATAACTTCTTCACAGTAAAGGTCCCTGCTATTATTATGAAGCAGTAAAATCAGGAAATTATGGGTTTTAACCAGAAGTAACTAGACACGACTCCTACAGCTAAATGCAAACATGATGAAACAGTAAAATATAGGAGATATCTGAAAGAACAAACAAGAGAACACGCAGGAGAGAAACTGAACTTTTAGACTTTTAAAAACATCTTCCTCTCTGGTCCCCTTCACAGACATGAGCTGAGTCTCGCAAACAGGGAACTGGCCCTTCCACGTGCCTATGTGGAAAGCCTAAAGCAGGGAGAGCGGATCTCTCAGGCTAAGGCAGGGAGCTAAGCAGCAAATACCCCCTGGGTACAGAACAGAGCTGGCATCAATGACAACAGAAATGACATTGATTAAGTCAGACACAAAATAAAAAGGAGGAGCTGGGGTGGAGTTGGGTTGCAAAGCGGCTTGCAGAGGAAGCAGGAAGAGTAGGCAGGTCAAAACAGCTTAAATAGCATGCCCTGTATGAAATTTGCCAATTGAATGAAGAGAAGAGAATCAGCTGAGCCAACAACTGATGTGGGCTGGCTTTCAGATCAGCTGATTTAGCTGAGCTTGACTTCCGTGGCCTGCCACATATTTTTGGGAACAGGTGCTCTTGTAGACTTGGAAAAGGATGGGAAAGGAGGCAGTCTTGATTTCTTAACAGAAAGGTGACATTCCACTTCCAAAGATCCAAATTTTGTAGCCAGGGGTGACCTAAACCCTCAACTGTGCTCCTGTCAGACTGGCAATGTTCCCACTTGTAACATTACAGGTGGTGAACCTCAGGGTGGTGGTCCCACGTTCTTTTTTCTGGCTGAGGCTGAAGACACCAAGGATACAGATCAAGCCACCAAGCATTTACTTGAAAGCTCTCCTGGCTCCAGGATGGTGCCCTCGTTTCTCTATTTTGGGCGAGGATGCTTTTTTTTAAAAAAATGTTAAAATGTTATATAGGCATTTGAAAGTCTTTGTCTAACCCCTCACCTTACATGGGACCAATGTGCCTTGGTTGAACCTACTAGGAGCTCAAGCAGAGCTCAAAGAGTCAAAGAGACACAACAAAACCCCCCCGAAGAGCAGATGGCAATGCTCTTCCAGCTTTTAATATATTGTATATAGTTTCATCAACACACAATAAACATAATTTTCCTGTAAGTTTAATATTTATTTTTTATGTATTTTTTTTACGCACATTGAGATCTGTAAATAATTAGGAACTTTCCAGACTTCACAGATCTGCACAGGAACCTTCAACAAAACACAATTTATGATTCATGTTTATGCATATGGTGAAGAAATAAACAGTCAAAAGAAATCAGTTACTTAAATGACTTGGCAAAGGTCATTGGCAGACTTACTTATAGAGACTGTCTGGTTCCAGGCACTTGAAGACCACTGAATATAGCACAGAGTGAGGATGGTCTCCAGTCCTCTTCCCGGCAACAATGCAAGATGAGCCCAAACCGGAAAATAGATCATCCATCAAGCTCAGAACCTCACCTAGTCAACAGATGAAATTAAAGAGACGAAGGAAGGATGAAAGGAAGAAAGAAAGAAAACAGAAAACTTTAGGGAAAAGGTCACTTTGGACATGTTATTTGTACTGTTTTACCATCCATCATACTTTTTCCAAAAAAAGAAAGGAGAAAGAGTTGAAAAGTTATCTTTACATAACATCTTTCATCTATTGTTGTTAGTTAAACAAAACAATGTTTTGGTTCCACAACATGTTTTAACACTGCATAAACAATGGTGCACAGCATGAACATAGACATTAATGAATGTCTTAGGAAAGCAAGTATTTCCTTATCCCCGATAGTGCCATTTGACTCCAAATTTTGCCTCTGCCTGATGGGAGACTTTTCACCAGAAGGAAGCCCAAGGCTAAATTAAATATAACTTTTTACTGGCAGCAGCCCAATACACACTACATTATAGACCTGTAAGAAAACAGGATTTATTTCCTTTATGGGCACATTATACTATTACAATGATGTCTCACTGAGCACCCTGGCATCTCACAAAACACTACTTCACAAGTTGAGAAATATCTTTCATGTCGGCTTACTGGAAAGGCTAGTGACGCACACTTGTTCATTTAGACACACACATACACAACACCAGTTTCCAGTGCTCAAGGGGGTGATGGAAAAAAGAGGGAGCTGTCAAAATAGTTTAAAAGCTCTCAAACGGTTGGATTTCCAACTATTTCTACCCGAGGTAAAGGGCAGCTTAGTTTTAGCTTATGATACATGGGCCAACTTATAAACACAGGGAGTAAGTCTGGCTGGTAGGGCACAAGGGGATGGTAAGAAAAGGTTGCAGAAGAGAGGAAAAAGAACTGCACGAATGAATGATTTGACCTTTTCACAGAAAGAGCTCTGTGTAGAGGAGGTTTCCCCTTAAACACATTCCTGCACTCTTGCAGGACGGCTCTTTCGGAGGTTTTACCTTTTAAAACATGAATCTCGGGGCTGCAAAAAAAGAGGAAGTGAAAACTATTTAACAGACATATTATCTTGGTTGGCCAACAAGAAATGAATAAGCCAGCCATTCCTTAAATAATGACAATTTTCAGCACAAACGTCAATTATAATTTATCAACATGTCAACAAAGTCCATATTGATTTTAATATTGACAATCTTAATCTTAAACAATAGAGCCACTGCACTGTCTTCCAATTCAGTTTAAACTGGGATCTAAACACTTTCCATCAAGGCAGTGTTTTCTTTTTCAAAATATTATGTATGAAGCAGGTCTGCACTTCATTTGGTTGCCCTCTAAATGCTACTTTGTCCTTTCTGACATTAGCAATTAGTTATTAATTTAAATAAATATGACTTTAATTAGTGCCATTTGCTTTGTGTTAGCTATTAACGGAAGTGATAATGAATTTTTACTAGTCTAGTCTGCATCAATGTGCAACAGCAAATTGAGAATAATAATGTTTTTTTTTTTATCAACAATGGTGGAACGTTTTTTAATGAATCTGCAAAGTTGCAAAACATTCATACTGAACATATCTGAAAATAACATTAAATAAAATATTTCATTTATTTTTCTTACAATCTAGGCTCGTGAAACGTGATTTGTCTCTGTATGGTTAAGTTAATACAATTCAAAGCATTTGATTAAGATTAGGGTAAGGTCGCGGTAACGGTTAAATGAAGTCAATGTTGACTTAGAGCACATGATGGGACCCCAGTCTGAGACAGATCTTAACCAATGTTTTAGGAGCCTCAACGTAACCACACACGGAAATCCTGGTTGTCAGTGCTCTGCTCTTTGTATGCCTATGTTTAAACCACAACGTTGAACAATCACCTGGATCTTGTGCCTTAGTTTACCACAGAGAAACATGGCGTGTATGTATCAGCCAGTTTCCGAGCATGTTACGGATACTCAACTTGCCAGCACAGGTGAGGACATTATATCCCAAATCATATTTTGCCATTTGAACTGTGTAAATGCAGGTGGTCCAAGTACAGCATACGAGAGCATGGAGACCATTATCTTTGTTTATTGTCTGTGACAATATACAAAACAAGAAGGACTCATGAAAAATGTAGTACTGTAAATGAACTGTAATGAAGGTGAAGAATGGATTTATTGCTAAGGTGATATTGGATCCACCAGATCTTATCACCCAGGAACTGTGCATTCAGGAATTAGATTTGTCTGGAGGCTCATAATATGGCTACACTACTGTTCAGATGTGACAAAAAAAATCATTTTATCCTCAGCTTATAACTGGTGCTGTGCATGAACAACCTGGATGATTTTTTTAAAAATTATCTCCACTGTATTTAGTTGGTTAGTGTCAGCTGTACAGATTCTTGTGAAACAACCTTTTTTGCTACGTTCACTTCTTTAACTCTTGTTGTCAGTGTCTGAAAACCATGGGCAATGCAGAGGTGTCTCCTATGTTTTGTTCAGTATAGTGTAGTTAGTGGGCTAAGTATGTTAACACACCAAAATTTGCTGGAACAATAAATTATCCCTAGCAGACCACTTCATCTTCTGCAGAAATAAGTCGTAATGATCTATTTAAGATTGACTATTGACCTGGGTTCATTATACCTTTTAAGTCCATTCCCCAAGCTTTTATTGCAAGCAACTACGAGAGGAATGCCAATTTTAATGCCAGATTTCCGCTACTTCACAAAGGCTAAAAGAAGAAAGAGACAGCTCCAAACACAATGTTGACAAAAGTGCAGTACAAGGAGGGGAGGAATGAGAAAAACAAATGAAGAGAGAAAGAGACAAACAACTAGAGAGGAAGAGGGGAAAAAAAAGGACGGCGAGTGCTCTGGTGTTTTAGGATTTTGGACGTGGTCATGGAGAGGAATGATAATGTCAATGATATGTAAATACAGTACAGTTCAGGAGCAACTGGAAGTGGTAAGGTGATTGGTAAGTTGAGTACGTGATTATATCATATTCCTGGCCTTCAAAAATCAAATGGAAGACATACTTACTCATGAATAGAGAATATGCTCACCGATGGCTACCCTTTTATTCTCCCTGACATATAGGCTAGATATTGATGATTGCTAGGTCATAACTTTTGTTTTCTCTTGCAGCCCCATTAAATATGCAGCCTGTAGACATTGGACACATCAAAAGAACAGTGCACCGTCTCCCTGAAGACTTTTGACAAAGACAACCAAAAAAAGGGCAAAAGAACTGTAAAAGGACAGGAAGGAGGATGGGAGCTGATTTCTGTAGTTGCTTTCTGCATGGCTGGCTTAAAGTGAAACAGTATTCAACTGTTTTCATGTCACAATTTGTCTTACCTACATCAGAGGACTTCCCTTCTTTCACATTTAGAGAACCTTATAGGACCTGTACCTGAGCTTTACATAATTTCAGGGGTGATGTGACAAAGAGGAGAGAATAAAAACTTCAATTACTGAGTCTTTATTTGCATCTTTATCAAATATTACCTTGTGGTAATAATAAAAAAAAAAGCGTACAAGAAATTTGCTATGAATACATAATTTACAATTTATCGGGGACACAAAGCAATATGCAATGCAATTATCAAATGTGTTGATCGTGGTGTTTGTGGCTGTTCTTTCACAGCTTGGGTCCTAAACCACCACTTAACATAAACTTGATGTGGCAATATCCATTTTTCACTAAGAGTTAGAAATAGGTTTCTAAAATATGTCTTCAATAGTCATAAATAGAGAGGGGCAGAAGAAGCTTAGCTTAGCTTAGTGACATGAGGCGACGTGTCATTATTGGACATTACATGTACAGCGTTAGACCAAGCAATGGACCAGGCATGAGGAAGTCCTTAAGTAACTAGTGACCTATCTGGAAGACTAAACAAAAGACAAATGACTTTGGGGGCTCTTGAGTGGCTAACTGTATAATTATCAATTTAAGGACTCAGCCGGAGAAAACAGTGAGTTCTAATTCTTTTAACAATCATACACACTCAGCTTGCAAACTCTACCCACACATTCCGTTAATCAAACCCTCTTTAAACAGAGCCATCTGAAAGCTCTAAACTGTCGCAATTGCATAAATATAAAGACCAGTTTTCATGCTTGGTGGGGGTACAAAATGTGCCATCATTTGCATACAGTAAAGGGACTGATATTGGGCTTTTCTCTATCAGGCTGCATAAGCAAACAACCGTAAGTAATACAAATTAAAACTGAAACATTCTAAACCAACACCGTATGAAATAGTACTGTTTTGTTTTTACAACGAATCAAATTAAACGTCATTATCAAACAAAAATGCACATTTAAATCATACACAAGCAAATAACAGCATGTGTTATTGCAATGAGCAGCACGTGCACCAAAAATAACAGCTTGTGAATTGCAGCATACGTAACATTAATTTAAAAAGCGGGTTAAAAAACACAAATTAATGACCCTGCCCTCTACTGATTTCAGAAACATCAAATTACACCACCCACTACGATGTTGCAAACTTGATTCTACATAACAACACTGAGAGATAGCGTTGGCATCGCGAGAGTGGGGAAAGGCAACTAGAAATACTGTTCACTGCATGTAACCATTACCAAGCAACAGTTATTTATGAACATTCATTTTTATCAAGGAGAAGCAGTCAAACTGAAAGACAGATATTCGTGCCCACTCTTATGACTACAGAAGCTTTAGCACAAAATCCAAATTGATTCTCAATGTTCTCAAGGTTTGAAATGAACTAAAACTATCTGCTAATACCTTAAAAACTTGGCTGCAAGCTTTTAACACATGGCAGTGGTTTCACTTTATATCACTGCTTGATTCAAAGAAAGAGGAAATTGCTGCTACGCTTGTTGTATAATAGCAGTTTAAGAATCAGCAGCACATATTCTTGCAAACCCAGACAATGTGCCCAAACACAATGGACTTTGCAAATGGGCTGAGGAATTTACACAGGCTCAAAAATCGAATGTGGACTGCTTGCACATGGAAAACAATGGTATGCTAAACTGGAAGTGTTTTTACAAGCCATTGGCACACATAAATGGCTAGCTTTGTGGAAGTTTCCTCATTTCTACGGAGGATCAATCATCTACTGCCTCCAAGGTGGTAGCTTTTAAGCGATTGCATACCAATCTAGAATTAGTTAATAATACTCAAAATTGAATTAATTAACTGTAGAATAAGATATTTAAACCCACCCAGAAGCAGCATTTATGGCTCTACCCTTCTGAGAGTTTCCTTATGGGTGCGCCTGTGGTCCGTCAACATTTCTGTCAATACCAAAGTCAAAACAGCACACAGCTGGCAAAAATTAAGGCCCCTGAAATTCTATTACCGTAAAAGCCATTTTGCGTGTTCTCCAGCTTACATGACGATTAAAACCTCATGTTAGGTACCAGGTGACCTTTTTAGTAAGCAGAGAAAGGAACAAATAATAGCAAATCATGGCAACATGGCGAGACTGGCTGATGGGCGGCGAGAACCACTTTGATTTAAAAAATAATAATAAAAAAAACACAGGCCTCGTAACTATGATGTTGCACAGTCAAGTTTATTTATATAGACCAATGGACTGGTTGCACAGCAGTCATTTTGACATACCATAGCACAACATCATAAACTCACAGGTGTGTTAATGATTGCTACATTCGACTTAGAGGAGATCCTGCTATTGTGCATGCTGGGTCACTTTTACAGTTACTGGGACACTTGGTCACTTGTCGTCACTGTGACAAGCAGTCCATATCATTGACAATGGCTCAAAGAGCTATGCTAGCCCCCAACATCAAGAGCTCCCTACCCAGACTCACACAAATTCTCCCAGAAGAATAGGAAAAACCCCACTCAAAAGACAAAAAAAAAGAACAATATAAAAAAAGGGGTGGGGGTCGGGGTGGGAGAGGGAGAGGGAAAGTTAAAGAGAGACCCTTCCTCTGTGGGCAGCATGGGGTGAATAGTAGCTGGAGGTGGGGAGAGGGCAATAACACAGAGTGAGCAGATCATTGCAACAGTCAAAAAATTGAAACCTAACAGTGGGATTATACACAATGAGCATGCGATCTGCAATGAACTGTATGCACACACCTAGATGCAGCCTGGCACACACAAGCACAACACATGTTGACCTTATTTGTCCCTCTGTGGCTGGATATAGAGACAAGTGTGTGTACATGGTGGCATGTCCTCTGATGTTGGAAGCCAGGCTTACTATATACTCTTATCCCTCACACACTTATCATTACAACTGATGAATTCAGGCAGTGTAATTGCGTCAGCCATTAGCTGTGTGTGTGTGTGTGTGTGTGTGTGTGTGTGTGTGTGTGTGTGTGTGTGTGTGTGTGTCTGTATGTGGGTGGGTGCGCCTGTGTGAGTGAGTTAAAGAGACCGTATGTGTAAAGTCAGTGGGTTCACACATTAGGACTTTTTTTTCTTCTTAAAGAGCAAATTTAAGGGAAAGTGGCACACGAAAAAAACACTGTACTAAGGCCCTGTTTATCCACTTTCTTAGCCATGATGTACAAAAGTATCTACATACATACAAATGTACAGTATGTACAAATAACATACTGATTTACATATATGGTTCAAAAGAGGTAACTCAATGTTTTCGCTAGATTTATCACATTTTCCTGTCCTTTCTCACAACCGTTAACTTTCAAAATGATTTACCAGTAGGTAATCAAAAGGGTTGTTTTAAAGGAATTCTGGCCATTATATGTCCATACCAGCTCAAATTAATTTCATTAAAATTGCAAAGTTTAAATTTTGATTTGATATTATGTCTCGGTAATGAATAGTGAAATATTTTTAGTATTCGTTCCTTCAGAAACAACATTTTCTAAATGAATTGTAAAAAATTTGACTAGAGGCAGTAGTTGAATGGTATTTTCAATGGCAATTGAACTAACGTAATATGTTCACATAATAAATTCAAATTAAAAGATGATGTACTGCATGGATATATTAACATATACTGTATTATGTGCTGGTCTTTTTTCTTACGTTAAGGTTTTGTTTTTCTCTCTTCATCTTTCATTCCATCCATTATCTATCACCGCTTATCCTATGTAGGGTCACAGGGTTCATCTTTCATTCTTTTTCTCAATTTACATTTCTTTGTCCTTAGATGACCCTCTTTTTCCCTTCTGTTTTACTGTGTCTCTATTTTTATGTCAGCTATCAGTCCAGGCAATTGCACAAATGACTCTTTTTAAACAAACAAAACACAAGGTTTATATTAACAAACAAATCACAAGCTTTATATTTCCTGTGGGCTGCCAAACCTGCTAGGGGCCCCTTCTGTTAAACTGTCAGCACTCAACCCTCCACTCTCCAAACTAAGCCTACACGTCACCTTCCTCCCTTCCTCTCTCTCGAACACACACACAGTAAAAATTACACAGGTATACGCACACTCTCATATGGAACCTAATGTCACAACAACAACAACAAGACACACATTGAAGTGTGCTTATGTGAGGGAGGGGGTTGCAAATGAGTTATGGGTATTAACTAATGGCATCCAAGGCAGATATTTAGAGGTAGGAACAAAGCACTGAGGGAAATAGATTTCTCCAAGCAGGTTGAGTTGCACATAATTGTCCAAGTTTTTCTAATCAGGTAGAGGGACATCCCTTTGAACAACCCTGCTGAGGCATTGTGCTGGCAGAAAGATACATCATTTATTCATGAAAACATTTTTTTTTTAGAGGGAAGGCTAAAATAGACTGGAATTGAATTATGTGCATGTACTTTGATGCAGAATCATGTCTTAAAGTTTAGTCTGCATTGCCCATATGCACACATAAACTCAATTTGAACTGTCCATGTGTCATTACAAGTTAAGTGTTCTGTTATGTATCATGCCATGGAGATTCCTGTTGGTCAAGATGCAGACTCAAGAGTGTCTGGTACATAATGTTGCCAGCAACTTTTTTTTCACCTGAGGGCAAAGAACTTCGTCTGCAGGGTAGCATTGCAATTATCTTGCTAAACAAACAAACAAACTAACAAACAAATAAACAACAGGAAGCAAACAGGATAAAGCCAAAGTCCTGAGATACGTTTTCCAAGATGATACTTATCTCCAAGTCATTCCAAATCAAGGAGCAAAAATGCCAATTAGCTTTAGCATACCATCCACTGATGAACATCAACTATCAACTATACATTGTTTTCTGAAATATAAAAAATATACATTACATGTTTTATTTATTTATTTATTTTAAACTTCTGCACTAGACTATATTTGACAGATACAATTACATATCATCAGTATAACAACAGAAAAAGGCAGCCCTTGTTCTCAGAAGCTGTCACCCAGAAGTCCCATATACTTAAACAAGACTATAGCCATGTTAGTGGCTATATGTAGCTCAAATATGGAGCTAATTACAATTCTAACCCTGGCAGTGTTTTCAAGCAATCACTCTGAATTTTCCCCAACAAACACACAACCATGTTTCATTTTATTGGAACCAATGCCAGCAATAACGGATGCATTTATTTTTTACGAATTTATTCAAAAAACAAAGTGTTTTCTAAACATCCACTGAATGTATAGAATTATGAGATTGCATGTTCTTGTTCAGCAGTAAGAAATATAATAGACAGTTTGGTGGAACTACATCCTGATAACACGTTAACTTGCAAGAGTAATAAGAGTATGATGTCAAAGTGTTACAGTTATCTGAAATTAATCAACTTCCTTCCAGCTAATAATAATTGAGTTGTCATCCAGGTCATGTTATAATCAAAGATACGATGTGATATTAGACTTTAAAGTAACATATGGTCTGAATGAATGATATAATATAAAAAATTGAATTATCTGATCTTTTAGGACAAATTTGATGTTTAATTTTACTGTCAACCTGTCAATCACACAAAGTACGATGCTATTTCTGCAGCTCTGTGGACCGATGATATCACAGACAAAAGGTCGGATGGGGTCATAGCTAAACAACAGTGAGCACAAAAGGCTTACTTGATAGTCACAATGAAAGTTGTATAATACAAACAAGGCTATTTTTTTTATGTTGAACAATTCTCCACATTCAACAGCCCCATCTCACTTACTGTAGATATTCAGTGGCAACATGGTCAGAGCCCTTCCTGTTGGATTCTTTGTGTCAGACCTTCTTCTGTTCATAGAACTGTGAGACACACTGGCCCTACAAACCTGAAAATGACGTGCTGTTCGACAATGGGCTGCACTTTTCTGCATAGAAAGAAATTGGGTCAGGTGGGGTGGTTCATCGCAGACTAATGACCCCCTGAGTACATGTGTACCATTTTGATATGATAGTCTGTTGTTACTGACCCCGGCTCCTTTTACTGTGGCTCTGTTTCCCCCTGGTTCTGTACTGAGCACTAAGAATAAGCCTGTGGGGGTTGACAGGCTCTTGGCCTGTGTCTACTGTGATGCTGCAATATATTGATTGATTGATGTGAAGAGCTATCATCCACCATCTGCACCAAGACTGGTGGGCTCTAGTGACTTCAGTTGGCTCTGTGGAGTAGACTTGTGTCAGACAAGTAATTGTTGCTCATCTCTTACACTGTGACCCACTTGTGCTCTCTAACAGTACACTGACTAGTATATAGTTATTTGTTCTCTCGCATAAAGTTGCAAAGCTTATACAAAAGGTGGTTATCCATTGCTGCTCTAGTCCTATGGCAACAGGTGGTAGCCATAGAACCATCAGGCCAAAATAACGCAACATTATTCAGAACACAACAAACTACTCTATTTAATTTGTAATACCCAACATGTCTACTTCCATAAAAACACTGCATTTCACAGATGTAAAAGAGAAAACACAGGCTAAGACAATAGATTGCATTACAGACTTTGGGCAGCTACAACTAAGGTTCTGTTTTTTTGTGCATAATGGGCAATACGAACACAAATACTTTATCAGCACCAGCCAATGATTATAATAGCTTCATAGCTTCATACATTGTTTGCGATTCACTGAATTGCAAAGTGAGACTAATCAATCCCAATTTAATGCTTAAGTGCATTTAAAATTGATTTTTAGCTAGCACCAAATTCAACAAAGTTCTTGACTGATGGGTACAAAATATCCTAACACACGATGATGAATGAAAAGGAAGGCACAGAGGGGCAGCGTCCTTATCTTGTCTTAATTACAGTTCCAACACAGAAACATTCATGTGATTTAGTGGTTCCATGAACACACATCTCGTGTATACATCTATATACAAGGGATGCCATGGGTGTGTTAGGATTATTGAGAGAGATCGATTGAGGAAATATGAAAGCAGGAAAGTCTAGACCTATGGCAAAGAGAGAGAGCCATCAATGTGTGTGTCTGTGTGTGTGTGTGTGTGTGTGTGACAAGGCAAAATGGGAAATGAAGCAAAAAGGGAAAGGGAATGCAGAAAGCCCTTGGCCCCCTGCCTGCAATCTGCAATCTGCTGATGGCGAGGCTCGTGACGAGGAGGTGCACAGCGTCCAATTTTAGCGATGAGGTCATCTTTAATTAACAAAACAAAGAGAGTCAGCTGTGTCACTCCAATCTGTTATCTGCACCCATGCTCAAGGACACCGTTTATCTCCATATAATTCAATCTCTTTGAATGAGGGCTTATTGACGCATTGGGGGGCATTCTTGGTCTCAGCCAATAATTGAACTGTTACATAAACTGGGGAGGGGGATACCACTGACTCTGATCGCAGAGGAAAGGGGGGACATTGAGGAGAGTAGGGAGGTATGTGACAAAAGAGGAGAGTAAGAAAGAGGAAGATCCACATGTCGTTAATCCCAATAAGTTGTCTGAGTGAGCTGGAAGGAGGAAACTGGAACTAAAATGAGGGGCAAAGATCAAATGGCTAATCTGTTTCTCAGTCCAACAGTGCCAGCATGAGGTGACATCATTGCTGTGTAACCCAAAGTAACCCTCAGTGACACTGCTGCCTGCGTCTCTCTTCCACTCCTCCAAATTAACTTCCACTCCTCTCTTCTTCTTTTTTTTTTGCCCATCTGATCTCTGTTCTTCACACTTCTTTGTCTTTTCACATTTCATACGATCTCTTCTCGCTCCCTCGTTCCGGCCAGTCTTTGTAATTCTGACACTCTGCCCTGCCCCCAGTTGTTCTTCGTTCCACAAAAGCAGGTGTCGCACAGCAGTGACGCAACACAGAGAGACTCACAGGTTTAATTAGCATTAAGTGTGTGCATTTTTGTAAGAGTTGTGGGAAGCACAACTGATGAGCGCAATCACAAAAAAGTGTCACCTCAGCATAACTGTGATTTAAAGACAAGCCCAAATTAGCAGCTGACGAGACAATAGAGGGATTGTAAAAATGTGATAATGGAACCCAGAAAATATTCTAAATTAAGCCTTTTATTAGATCATTTTTATAATATTTTTGGCATATTTTTATACCTCCGTGCTGGCGATAGCCGTGGCCAGAGGCATGTTTTAGGGTTGTCTGTTCATTCATCTCATTCTCGTGAACGCAATATCTCAGGAACACCTTGAGGGAATTTCTTCAAATTCGCCACAACCATTCACTTGGACTCAAGGATGAACTGATTAGATTTTGGTGATCAGAGGTCAAAGGTCAAGATTGCTGTGACCAATTTTTAGCCACAACTCAAGAATTTTATATGCTAATTATGACAAAATTTCACACAAATGTCTTAACAGGATAAAATGGTGAAGTGACAATTTATATCCAAAAGGTCAAAGGTAAACTTCACTGTGACATCATAATGTTCTGCAAAGACTCTTTTCTTGCCATTATTCAACACCAATACTCAGGAACAGAAAGGGAGATTGTGAACATATTTCACAATTGGTGAAATACTGAATTGGTGACATTAATCTTGGGTTTCCACCTTGAAACTGTGCTGATTGTATAGATCTTCTGTGCTGCAAGGTTGAACATGTGTGTGAAGAATCCATGTTTCAGAATTTAGAGCTTCTTTGCAGCAATATTCATATTTGAAGCATTGTTGTCCACCAATGCTGATATTGAGCTTCACGTGATTGTCATTGCACCATGTGACGAAGCTCTCTGTCAGTCACTACATGTATTTAAATGAGTCTGAACAGACATGGATGGAACCTGTTACTTGACTGGTGTGTGGTGGCATACAAGCATGAGGTGGTAATTCTATTTTTCAAGGAGAGGGGGAACTTCCAGTGAGATGACAGGAAATGGAGCTAAAGCTCTTTTGACTTTATACTGTAGGTAAGCCACTAATTATTCCCATGCTGTCAAAATACACCTTTGGATCCTTTTGCAAAACAATGTGCAGTTGCAACCACTGCATAAGGTGTTCACCCAGTTTCAAAATAGATTGATCGAATTTAAATGCAACCAGGTTAGTTCCATATTATTGGTCTAGTTGCAAATGCCACATCAAAATATACCCAGAGGGTTGTTTTTGTTCAATTGTACATTAAAATATACACGACTTACATTTGCTCATTCTTTGTGGTTTTGCCACTTTTTTGGCTGGTGCAGGTATCAAAGCTACCTCCAGAAATCTTCTGGCATTTGTCAATTTTAATGCTCTTATCATATTTCTTTATATCATCCGTGAGTATCTTCTTACATACAGCTGGTTTGACCTATTGCTGTAGGAATGCTGAGCCCCGCACAAATACTTCAGCACTGCCTTTCTTACTGGCATCTCTATGTATGCTGTCTCTGCCTTGGTGTGCCATCTAGAGGCCTGTGTGAGGCCCAGTGAAGTGGATCACTCAAATCCATCACTGACGTGACTGAAATCGGAAGCAAGAAAGAGGCTTGTCAAATAAACTACACAAGGTTCCAAAGCCCTTGAAGGGTAGGAGTGAACTCCAAATCACAAAGAAAAGGAGAAACTAAATGTGATGATGAAATGATGATAAGGGTTTTCCTTTAATTCTAGTTCTGTTTCACAAAGTCAGTGCCCTCTAAAAGGGTCTACAAGCTCATTCACTCTTCACTGCAACACAGGGCACCAAACTTTACATTACAATTTCCCAGCCAATTGGAATAAGCTATCATGTTTGGAGTCTGTGTGTAACTATTAAAATTCACCTTTGCATCTGCATTTTTTTAGCACTTGAGTACACCACATTGAGATGGTTAACTGCAATTTGGGATGATTGGAATTAACTTATTTTCACCTATACGCGTCATCTCCGTGAGTCAGTGCCCCTCTTGCCTTACTGCCCTTGTAGGAACAGGTGATCCCTCTCTGTCTGCTCCATCTGTACATCTGGCACTCGCAGTGTTCGTATTTCTTCTGTGCTAAGCCGCAGGACCTGATCTTGGCAGTAGTGACAGTTCTCCACTGCCCTCATTCTTGCTGTTAGTTTTTGTGACACAGACAGAATATGTAGTAAACAAGACATCCTCCACTGACATGGTGTCTGTTCTCGACTCCCTGCATGACTTCCGTCTGGTGCACATGCTGACATGCTATGTTGAGCACACAGCCTGGGTAAGCTGATAATAAGCAGATACTTATCTCCAATGGTGACAGAGTTATTGGGAACCCCTATCAAAACAAAATGGCTTGTGATTTTAACAACCAGTGATTCCCAATCTTTTTTGTGATGTACCCCGACAGTCCGGTCTGATCAACTGAAGTACCCCTTCATCAACACCACAAGTTATGTTCCAAATATGTCAAATTAATTTCAAACTGGGTGTAATTATACAAAAGTAGATATAACAGTGGATGTTACAATATTTTACAATTTTACTGTTAATGATTTAACTTTTAGCGTGTCTATTTTAACAGATTATCCATTACTTTTAAATTACTATTTAATCTTCTGCTTGCATGCTAACTAGCTCTCACGCACTCTTAATTGTCATAATATCTAAATCAATCGTTATAGCTGACCTAATATATGGATGTACTTTTTAAATCAAATAATAGTCTAGTTTTTTCAAATTAGTTGAGCTACTCTAAAACCTTCGGTACAATCAGTACTTGCAACTGCAGAAGTATCCCCAGGTACATGTACCCCTGGTTGGGAACCACTGATGAAGACACTTCTGGAGAAATGTAGTTGGTAGTTGAGTCTCATTTCCCAGTCATCAAATGCAGACAAACTGGGTTGGCCACCATTATAGTGGCTCAGTCTGAATCCCAATCAAATGTGTTGATATTTGATGGGAATGAGACTCAACAATCAACCATCTTTATACAGAATTGTCTACTTTACCTGTAAGTCCACTCCAAATTTTTTTTTAGACTGCACCGTTTAGTGGATCACTGTGATGACAATTTGCATGGCTGCATCTTGGTCTACACTATGCATTGCACGTTCCTGGGCAGAGATCCCCTGGCACTAACTTCCACCAAACTAAATGATGGCTTCATTGCACTTTTAATGGCTTTTTCTTTATCTATTCGGGAGAGTGTTTAATGTCACAGTGCCCCCACCTTCAACTTTACTGCAAGGATGGGTCGATTGTTCTGAACTAAAATGATTACAGCCTCCCTATGGACCTGCCCTGGGTGTGTGTGGTCTGTCACAGTGGTGGGGTGTCTTACAAGGTAATAGCATGAGACCCCTTTTGCATTCTGCCCCCACCTTCATTAAGTGCAAGCTTGTTGTGTGTTGATGATTGTGTGTATAGCTCAAGTTGCAGGTGTGTGTCAGATTCCCAGTGGGCCTTCTGCATTGACAAATGGACAGTGAGTGTGGAACAATGTTCGAGTCTCTTCAGCAATCAGCAAGGAGTGGTTGGCAGCATACCCGTGTTCTACAGGGCAAGGCTGAGTGTTGTTCTCAAATTCTCTAAGAAATCTATACTCTTCCCAGCGTATATGTTATCATGTACAGGTGACAGATCAGATTGAATAGCAGCATTTTTCATGATGAGCTGGTGGTTCCAGCAATAGTAGTGTTCAAGCAGTTGTCAGGGGCTAACAAAATTGATCGGGTGCCTCTTTACTCACATTCTTGGAAAAGGAAACTCTGCCTTTGCTATGTGGAAGTGGGACAAAAGGGGAGGTATATGCAACTGACATTTGTGTTTTTCTTTTTTTAAGTGCCAGCAAGCAGACAACAACTACAAATATGACCACTGAAATCGACTTTGGTATATACCAGAGTACTCGTGATAAGACACAAGTACTCTCACATAAGTCAACAACATAATGGACCCTGCTGATACTGTGTATGCACTGTAGGTGTTACTATTTGGCACTAACTTGAAATAGCTCTAGCCTCTTCTACAGAGCCTTTTCAAGGCGGGACTGTTGTGCCACGTCGGCCTGTATAAAAGTTAAAAAGGGCGGAATGTGGGGTCAGTGTTGTTCTGCCTCTGAGCCGACATTGAAGGTAGTAACGGCACCGAATCGATGTGAGAGAGGTGTGGCGTTTAGTCGATATGTTATGTGTTGGACCCACAACCCGGAGATTTAAAAGCAGGTAGCAGCAAAGCTACCTGCCCTGTGAGAAGAGGACACATCATCTGCCTCATAACAGGGAGAGTAAATGTTTGTTATGCCATGTTATGCCATGTTTGGAAAGTGCTGCTCGTTGTGCATTTAAAACGTAACACTACATGCTGCTGTGTTACACGTAATGCATCTTTTGATTGCGGAACACCGGTTTGCTATTTTAAATCACATACTGGGGCAACATTATGCCGCTGTTGTTTTGTTCAGTGTAAAAAAGCAAAGGCGGCGTAGAGAAGGGTCTTAGTTGCTGCAGTACTGTGCAATCTCGGTGTAAAAAGGGCTTTTGAGATAGCCATGGAAAACAACACCAACAGAACGGATTCCTTGATGGTCTCAGGTTTTCCTGTTAGGTCAAGCTGTAGCTGGTAATTCAATTTCAGCATTTCTAAAGATATCTTTTTAATTTAAAAATGTTAAGATAAAAAGGTGGTAACAGATGATAACCATCTGTGAAAAAAGTAAAACAATTGGGGATGTTTCAGGTTTTGCATATTGCCTGAGGTATAGTGCATGATTCTCTCTCCCACGCTTTAAAACCATATGGGTCTAGACCTAGTAGTGGGGAAAATACTGTGGTCTGCCAGTAGAGCATCATGACCATATAAACAACAAGATCTATGAACTAAGGGCTCAGCTGCTCTCCTTGCACATCAAAGCAGCAAGTCTATCTTCCAGTCACCGTTGACCTCTGAGGGAAGATTTGTGAATGACCAGGGAGGAGCCTTGAAGAAAAGAGTACATTTTCCTGAACAGCACTGATGAGTGGGGTGATCTAAATGAATTAGAGGCAGGGGCCTTGTTGCTAATGGTTTGTACAGATGTGAAAGCAACAGAGCGATGCTATCAAACGACCTGATCCCTCTAAAGTCTTTCTCATATGCAAAAAGAGGGACAAAGACAGGGTAAGCATGGTAAGCTTGGAAAAAGTTAACTGAAAAAAAGAACATGATGATGATATCTTATAATCTTTTTCATTATCTTAATTTATTTTGTTCCCTACTTTTAACTTTTAGGTGTTTTCTCAAATCAAAGTGAACACACAGGTAGAAGTAAAGTGTCCTGCTCCAAATGGGAATTGATGTTGTCCTTAAGTTTTCAAAACTTCTAGCAGGAAGATCTTCTGGCGGGACAGGTCATTTTCTTATTGACAGCGAAAAACAATCGATGCACCGCACAAGCCATTTGAAATAATGGGTTTCAGAGCGTAGCTGTGCTGTTGCCGCGTCGTGTCTGAAACGGGGTTTATCTGTGTTTACAGCCCAATATGTGGCTGCTTTTGGTAACAACTTATGACTGTAGACAACATGGTTCTGAGGTAATGAATGATGATATATTTGTGTTAAGAGTTAGGCATAAGCCAAAGTACACTGAACTAGAAACTGACAAATTGCATGAGGAGGCCTCAGCAGACTTAGGAATAGCCATAGGAATTGCTGACATGGCTGCACCTTAGACCAGCCAACATAATGACAGAGTGTTTATAACTAAAGAAGACACCTCCAAACAACACACTCAAACTCTGACATGACTTTTCCACTCAGCGCTGATGCCCACTGCCAGGGCTGCAAAAATGTGCAGCTCTATGTATGAGCAGAGGTGTGATATCATTTCTATAATTTACATCAAGCGAGAGTTAGCCACATTAGCAACATTTATGGATATTAGCATAGAAGAAGATACCATTCACTGTCAAGATTTTCAACGACTCTGTGATTGCATCCATTCATTCAGGAAGCTGTTGCAGAATAATAAAAAAAAAAAAAAAAAAAACAGAGCCAAAAAGGGTGGCTTATTAGATCATTTCAACCAGCCTATTAACATGGATAAAACTGTCACCCAGCTTGTGGAAATACTCAGTGCATTCCAAAACAGATTTATCTCCTAATCTGCAGTCATAACTGGAGTAATGATGAGGGATTTTGAGATTTTGAAAAAAAACTTATCCCTCCAGATCCTCACTCAGGTGAAATCAGGTGACTCTTACTCTGCTGATGTTGCTGGGGAGTTTTTAAGGTGCACATCAATTAAATAAGCAAACACAAATTGACATAATTACCATTAACTTAAAATTATATTGCTAATTGTATGCATTTGGGTGCTACTAAATAAGCCTTTTCAATTACATATGTGCCTATAATACACATACAAAGTATGTGGACACAACTTAAGTTTACCTGTAATCCGTTTTAAATTAGGCTGCTTGGATGGCCCTGAAAAACCGTAAGAGCAGCAGGATAAAAGCAGCTTGCACACGGTCTTTTTTTTAACTTGAAAGCCTTAGGCCAAAAAATCAAAACATATTTATTCTCATTTTAAAATGACTGACCATAAAAATATCTATCTTATGAGGGATACAGTATCTTCTCCTATATATCCCAGTCTAGACAGCCTTGACATAGAAACATGGCTTTGGGAACCCAATAAGAGCTGCATCCAAGTGTCTACCATCTGTATGAGTGTGTACATGGCTGATTGTGTGTGCTCTGAGTATGTGACTCATGCTCAGCATGGCTCAGTGTGTGTGTGTGTGTGTGTGTGTGTGTGTGTGTGTGTGTGTGTGTGTGTGAGAGAGAGAGAGAGAGAGAGAGAGA